>CAJNOJ010000386.1:0-85005 GCA_905250025.1 Adineta ricciae | reverse complement strand
GATTGTATCTAATTCTTTCCGGCCCTTGAATGTCATTCGTACCGATAGAACTGACATTAATGACACGTAATGGCTGCAGTTCGAATAGATAGAGACACTGTTTACTTCGAGAATTATTTTGAGTTGTATGAAATCCGGCTACCGCAGCCCAATCGTTCTTTAGATCGAATGCATAGGGAGTAAACGATCCGTAGTCGTTACCGAAAATAATCCAATTAGTTCTGTTGATTTGATTGATTCGATCGGTAAACAAATCGTATGATAGTATAAACGAATCGGCAAATATATACGCGTATTTTTCTTGTGGATCAACTTTGAGAAACATATGCTCTTGATGATCATCTTTCCAAACCGTCGTATGATGAAAGACAGGCTGCGATTGTCGGACGCTGTCACATGCTGTCAAATTCATGGAGATACGAGAGAGAACAGCAGATTTCGTCTTTTTATTTTCGGCCAGTTGAACAAAAGAGACGACATTCTTTTTCTTCATTTTTAAGATTTGCAGACCATAGATATTTAGATCAATGTGTGGATTATGAACGATGCATGAAGAGTTACGAGTTGTTTTCGATATTGTATAGAAGATATAAGTTTTTCGAAGATTCGAAGCGCCGACAATAAAATGATCGCTAAGTGCTACTTTGAAATCATGGATATCTTCCTTCGATTCATACTTCATCGCGAATGCTCTCGATCTGAACATCGATATAAGTAATAGAAAGACAACTTTCATTTTCACCATAAAATTGTCCATCTGAAAGATAAAAGAACAACTATTATCATCATAAATTTCTTCCTTTTCTCTCGTGAGGAGCCATTTTGGCGTCTAGATTATCGCAAACATAATTATGGCAAAAGTAATGTTGTTTCTTTCATTTTTCCACATGTGTTTTCATTCCGCGGTCAAACGGAATTCTACAGCAATTAAGATATACAGAATAAGTAAAAAAATCAGTCGAAAACTGTTTCTCCCCATCAGCGGCAACATATTATGTTAATATCTCATATGAATTACTGATACATTGATAGATGACGACTATTTCTCTCGATAGTTAGGAGGAGAAGAAGCAGGAAAGAGAACAAATGACAGCTAATGATGATATATAGTATCTCCTAGAAAGATATACATGTGTCTCATCTGACGAAGGACAACAGAACTTGTAGCAACATTTGTTTTTCTATATACAATTAAGTATTTACTACGGTTCGATACAACGGATAATATTGCAAAGAAATCAATTGAAATATAAGACGAAAGGATCAAAATTCGGGGAAAAAACATTTGTTTTAGATGTACAGATGATTTAAGACAGAAGCAACTTCTACGCCGTCGTTATTTCATATATACATGCCACGATGACCGTGTTAATGAATGCAAATCTGGTACAACGCTTTCTCTTACGGCTATTATATCGAAAATTAACAGCCAATCGATTATTATTTAGGGTGAGATCAATTAGAGGATCAAACAGAAGCCAACAAACTGAAATCGATGATATTCGAATTGTAATACAACGCGAATAAGCCTTTGCTCAACATACCATATCAATCATCAAAGTGCGCCGTCATATTTCATAAAAGTTACAAGCATTGAAATGCTATACATTAGTGCTGTAGAAAAAAAACGCTTTAGATCCCGACTCATTCATTTATTTCCACATAGATGACAAACTAAATTTAATTTGTTCATTTATATCACACTTTCAAGCTTTAGTCTTTCATTTCCATATGCTTGAATGAGCTGCATTACATGGCGCGTAGATAAACGACAACGTTGCAAAAAGAATATTTTCGCCCTGCTCACAATATCGATAAGTGCAACGTCCAACACTATGACTGATTATTGAGCGCTGTTTTAAAACGAAAATGATCTAAATAACAACAACAACAAGTTATGTTCTGTTTGACATCATAAAATATTTTCTTTTCTACAGTTTTTGTTTGAGCCAATTTCAAGCTAAATGCAAACAACGGTAGATTTGTTGCTTTAAGTACTGCCGAATTTCGCGGTTGTAAATAAATAAATCGACTATCTGAACCATACAACTGATTGCAGGCGGAACTTGTAGGGGAAGAGGTAACCATGATGGCAATGCTGCCAAGATATAATCTGGCAAAATTAAAATAATATAAAGAGGTCCCCATCCTAAAATAAATACGACAAACAAGAAAAGTATATGTTTGAGTAGGTGCATATCTCGAGTATGTTGTTGGGATAAAGTAGCGGATCCAGATATGGTTGTTGCGATTTTTGCTTGACGGATACGTCGAGTGGATGATCGAACAAAGACAAAAATAATCGAATTAAAAATCAAGATAAAGACCATTGGAATTACGAATAAAATGCATAACACGTATATCCAAACCCAATGATCGTCGTCGTGGTCGTTGTAGAAGAAACAGACCTGCAGATAAAATGAAGAAACGTTTGTGTTTTTCTTGTATTGATTTTACCTGGTAATCATAAACTAGAATTGGTATTGCCGAAAGGAAAGTGAATACCCACTGAATAATCGATGATAAATACGCCCAGCTACGACTTTTGAACGATCTTTTCGTCGGATAAAGAGTTACAGAGCATCTGCTAATCGTAACTATGACTATCGAATGAACTAGTAAACAATTGACAAAAATTCCGAAATAATTTGTAAGTGTACACATGATAGGAGCGGAATAACTTATCTCGGGATTAACTATAGCGATGAGTTTATTGATAATCCAATGAATGGAAGCTATGAGAGATGTTAAACAAAAGTTTCCTGTCAAAATATTATTTGTAGTGTGAAAACGTTCGATGAAAATGATGGGCAATAGATACATAAGTGACAATAAAACCACAACGGAAAGAATGGAGATTTGTATAATCAAAATAACATACTGTGGGTCGACCATGATATGAAAGTTCACAGCTAGATTGTTGTATATGTTAAGTGTTCATTGGTCTGATGAAGCAGCTATTTTCACGAAAGTAACCTACCGGAATAATGATAGTGATTATCAGAATCTGTTCAGCGTACCGAAGATCGTCGCTTTTTGTGAAAAAAAAGTGCTTAGTCTGCTTTTTAGAATTGCTTGACTTATTAAAATATCGTTTTGTTCTAACTGCGTATTAAAAAATGGATTTTATCCTTAGAAGACACATTCATATGAGATAGAATGCTTAGTCGATAACAGTGCATTGAATCAATAATGTGTCAGGGCTTTTGTATATAACGGACAGCAAAGAGAAGTGACCTGCAGTGATATACCGATACACAAAAACAATAATATTCAACAAAGAGAAAACTTGGCGTACATGGGAGAGTGAAGAAAAGAGATCATCATTCACATCCTGAATATAGTTGCCATACACGGTTGTAGCATAGAAATTATTCGCAGATACGCTTTGTTAACAAGAATTTTTTGTAAATTCCTCGGCAGAATAGACAGAATTTTAGTGTAAAATCATCTGAGTCAAGGTTTTCAGGTGACACAATATGAAATTTGATCAAAGAAAGAGGTATTTATTTCTTGTACAAATAGAATATTTCTTCACAAATTACTCAAATTGTAAACATGAAAAAAAAAACTAGCGGTACACAAAACGATTATCGTTACACGAAAGAAATCGAGGATGTCTCACATGAGAAAATAGGACAATGAACAAATGTTCATCAATGATGACAACGCTTTTCTGAACCACAAACTTGATGTATTTTATTAACAAATGTCCGGCAGTTTCTAAAAATACCATCATAACTCTTACCATTGTAATCATCAACAACCGCTTGAACCTCTATCCATGATGTATTCGTCTTTTCTACTGCTCCCCACCGCTCTGCATCCTCATCAGTGTTGGATCGAAGCTTCAGTACACCGTCCAATGTTCCTGATGATGCCTGGTGAATTTGAATATAGCTGAATATGCGTGAACCGGAACTGCCAGACGATGATGATCCATGGCCGTTGGTTAGTTCCAACAAATGATATCTGCCATCGTCTGTTGTAAGCACACAAAACACATGATGAGTTGCAACAAAAGCTTTTCCGTTTCCATAAAGACGAACTTCTTTGACGCGAGACATGCTATGAAGAATTATTCAATAATCACAGCTCTACCCAAAAAGTGCGAAGGGAATGTGAGTATTATATTCTCAGTAATGATTACTCGACGGTACTAAAAAGGGTAGATATGATGTTGTGCTCTCTGGACAATCGTCGATGCTTTGATAATGCTCTCAGCTTACATACACGATATCGTTCTATTCACTGGGTTTTTTTTGTTTCTCTTCCTTTCGTTGGTTTCTTCCAGCTATTCGTCAATACTTTGGATAGACTATTGGCTTAATCCATGTTCTTCTACTAGATTCTTCTTATTCCCACAATATTCTTTGAGTAATATACCCGGTATATTCCCTCATAACGGCTCATAAAATAAATAAATACAACGTTTTCTAGACGTTCCGATCGCACGCAAAGGTCCTCCAACTGGCTTTCTTGCCTTTGTTGTAGTGCACGAAATAGTCGCACAAGGAAATAGAAATCATCTATGATTATGAATCTCAAACCTTTCATTGTATGGATTTGTGAAAAACTGAACTGAATGTCTAACTTGAATGAGCCAGTAGTATATGCTTGAAGCATTGGAAAATCTTGACATTACTCTGAAAGATAATAAAGATTATGTGTGATATAGATCAATGCAAAATGTGTTTTCAATACATTTCTTTACAACAGATCATGAATGAAAGGTGCGTAGAACAGTACTATAGAGTTTGAATATGATTGAACACAGTTTCTAATGCAAGAGTGATGAATACTGATTTTTTAAACACATACATCTACACCCTCAATGTTGCACATTTGGGAATCAGTTCCCACGATTCCGGAATGAACCCGAAGCAATTCCGGAATCGATACACACCATTCCGCGGAATTCCTACCAATTCCGGAATTACACCCACCCCTTCACCCTCACATATCATCTCCCTTATACTTTACCTCAAAAAGTAAAGTAAAGTAAAGTAAAATAAAGTTAAAGTGCCACCCCTAATCTTGAATAAACCATCAAAGAAAGATTCAGTCTCGATAATACCACCAAAGCCACAAGATGTGAATGCACCAATAGTCGTGGTCAAAAACGTGCAATCAATTCCAGACAGCAGTGTGCATAACGAAAATCAATCGCCATCATACAGCAACAAAGATTTAGAAGAGTTGATTTACATGAATCGAAATGGCACTAAGATCAGTTTCTGGAACAGAAATCTGTCTGATCAAGATGCAGACATCATCGGCAGTGAATTGATGGACAATGTTCATTGGAGACAGATTGATCTCAGCTGCAATTCGTTGGGTATACAGGCTGCAAATGGTCTGGCAAATGTGCTAGCATCAAAACCCATGATAACACACCTTTTTCTCGACAGCAACCGCTTGGGTGACAAAGGCGCAGCACAACTAGCCTGGTCTCTAGGTCTCAATAAAACTCTGATAGAACTTCGGTTAGACATCAATGCAATCACTGATTTAGGAGCGCTAGAATTGGCTGCAGCACTGTATTCCCATCCAATCCTGGAAAAACTAAGCTTGAGTGGTAATGCTATCGGAGATAAGGGCATGAAAGCGTTCGTTAAAATATTAGCCAATAACAGAACTCTACTCGAACTAAATCTTCGTTCGAACAGAGTTACCGATGAATGTATGAAAGATATTTTAAGACTACTCAAACGACAAGGCAAGTTAGAGTTCCTCGATTTGCGCGATAATCAACTTTCGGAAGAAAATAACTCTGTTATTATTCGAACAATAGGTATATGAAATATCGAACACGTTGCAATACACTTTATTTTATTCGTAGATCAACTCGATGTTATGAGAGGCCAGTCTCTATACGGCGTGGAGAAGCTAGCATCCGAAGTCAAGGCTCAGAATGATAGAATTTTTTGTCTGGAAGCCGAACTCTCAAAAGTGACTACCGATCGCATATCTGTGGGAAATCAAATACCAAGTTTGGAGGAGCAATTAGCGTTTTTCTCATATTTACACGACTTAGAAATTGACGCCATTCAAAAGGCATCCTTTTCTATTGATATTAGTGCTTTTTATCGGACTGAAATCGTACGAGCAGTCGCAGCCATCAGAGATGATTTTAATCGACTATCAAAGATGGAAAAGGCTGAACTCGCTGAGCATTATAGAACGGATATAGAGACAAAACACAAGACAACGAATACAGCAGAGAATTCTTTAACTTCTGGAATGTCCCGTCAATCTCTACTTGAACTGATTAATGTAATTAGTCAAATGTCGGTGTCATACACTCATTTACAAGGTGAACATATCGCAGCGCTTAAAGAACATCAAGAGTTTGCCGCTAGGCTGAACATGATAAAGAAAAGTACGCTGCGAAACAAGTCTCTTGACAAATAAATCCTTACTTTTGTAGAGAATGCAATCTTGATCAATGATCAAGATATGGAGATTCGTGAACTTGAAGCGTCAATTATGTATCTCACAGATCAGTATTGCCAAACAAAATTGAAAAATGCCTACTTACAAGTTGAAGTTAATACGTATCGAAACCTAATTCAAATGAAGTGTCCTCATTGAACTTATATCATTCTTTTTACAACTTTACTGATAATACTCTCACGTAAGTAGAGCGACTTTATGGTTACTATCCAACGCATTCTGTCAATTAGAATAACTTGTTTCTACACCCGTATAAACATTTTCGTTGTTGTTTTCGTTGCACGTATCTAATAAACGCACAATATTTTTCTCTGTTTATGTGATAACGGTAACGTAAATTGATTATTCTACTACTGTAGTAGAACGTAGAAATCGACACTTTCCCATGAAAAAACTGTCTTCTGCATAGTTACCCTTTCGCGGTTGTGCGTGATAAGCGTGAGTTTCACCTCTGTCTCGTGTGGAAATCAATTGAAACTAAAATGTAGCCACGTTTCCCACTCATACGTTTCTCTCTTACCTGATAATGTCACGTTATGCATCAGAAACCATTTGTATATAAACTCGTCACTTCTCTCATCATTTCATCAACCAGTTCTCAACATCCTCTACTTTTCTCTACACAACACATTCTCAATCACTTCAACATGCCAGTCTGTTGTTCAAGCAAAGTCATCTGCAAAAGTGGATGTTGTGATCCATGCTGTGACCCATGTTGTGGTCCATGTTGTGGTTCTGGTTGTGGCTGCGGCTCATGCTGCAGTTCTGGTTGTGGATGTGGTTCATGTTGCGATTCATGCTGTGATCCATGTTGCGATCCATGCTGTGCTCCATGTTGTGTACGCAAGAAAACTACCGTCACCAAAACAGTCTGCTACCGACCGGTTGTCAAAATTGTCAAGAAGACTGTCTGCTGCAAAACATGTCCACGAGTGTGCTGCTGCTAATCTGAACATTGCCTTTCCCTTCACTTTTCCTTTTTCTTGTGAATCGATTCCGTATATACATATGACACTTAAAATAAAATAAACCCGGGTAAGAACAGAAACTCATACTGGCTGCATAAACATAGATGTTATCTTGTGAGGATAAGGGTGCAGATAATATCTCAGTCTTACATACACTCTCATCCCACATCCTCAAGTCTGGCTAAAACAGTTCGATATATTGATCCGTTATGGTATGATGGACGTGGAGGGGAGGAAGGTAATGTTTGTGTACGGTCATGTCGAGTGACTTCAGCTCTAGGTCTCGGTGTTCATCATGCTATTGCTGTTGATAACATTGATGATAAGTGGCGAGTTTTCGAATGGGGAACAGGTTCTAACAAACGTTTGAGCAGTTATGCTACTGATCGGATTTGTGGACAAAATTGTGTTTCGCTCGGAAGACACAAGCTCAGTGATGTTTATCGAGCAGTACAACAAGCAAGCACTGGCGAATACTCCGCCAGCAACAATTGTAATATATGGACTGAGCGTGTGGCAGCTTTGTTAGGACATAGAATTACGGTTCATTGGAATTGCAGCTGTGTCTTATAAATACATGATAGAATGAATGACTTCAAGCTTTTTTGAGTGACTTATTTCTACACATATTATTCATGAAAAAGTTGTTTTTTTTTAAATAAAAATGACGAGATCTGTAGCTTTCTCCTTCCAATTTCAACAGATTAAGCGCAATGGGATCTTGAACAGGCATAGCAGTCTCCCTTACCCCGTAGTGGGTGTAGATGAGAATGTGAATATACTTATGTGAGTTGTATGCTGTAATCAGAACGAAGAAAACATACGCATCGACACAACATTCTCATTCTTACGAAGTTCTTTACACATTATCTCCAAGTACTGTGTGTCTAAATAATATGTCCATAAGTTTGCTTTTTAGCAAATTTCCAGTGTGACCAAGACCGTCTTTACAATGAAGAGTGCATGCCATCTTAAAAAGACGGTTAATTATATTGAAGCGAATTCAAAGGCCTTTGAGACACATATTTTTCCTTTTCTGTTATATGTTAACATTTTCAATCGCTGGCTTTCAAGATCATCGATGCAACGTACATATCAATGCGTTCAGTTCGACATATAACTTGATTGCCATTTTGTTGTTATTGTTATTGTTATTGTATACCTATATTGAAGAATTTCACAATGTTTTTTATGCGCTCGCTATTTCTAGTGTCAACATAATTTGATAGTGCTAGTATTTCGGGTGAACGTTAAAAAATTAATTATTTTTCCCTCCGAAAATGTTTCGAGTTATTTTTCCGTTTCACGTTTCTAGTAAGCAAATAAACTTGTATGTCACATATTCTCATTAATTATCAAAAACAAATGCGTGGAAAGCATCAGTAATAGCGTGAGTTTCACTTCTGTGTTATGTTGAATTCAACTGTAACTAAAGTGTAGTAACCTTTTCTTCTCAGACATTTCTCTTGTACGCGTGTAAGTTAGGTTCTGAAACAACAGGGCAACAACTTATTATTTTTTTCACGTCTGGAACCACCTACTTCATTTTCCCACTTCTCAATTCGTATATAAGCTCATCATTTCTCACATCATTTCATCAACCAGTTCTCAACATCCTCTACTGTTCTCTACACAACACATTCTCAATCACTTCAACATGCCAGTCTGTTGTTCAAGCAAAGTCATCTGCAAAAGTGGATGTTGTGATCCATGCTGTGACCCATGCTGTGGTCCATGTTGTGGCTCTGGTTGTGGCTGCGGCTCATGCTGCAGTTCTGGTTGTGGATGTGGTTCATGTTGTGATTCATGCTGTGATCCATGTTGCGATCCATGCTGTGCTCCATGTTGTGTACGCAAGAAAACTACCGTCACCAAAACAGTCTGCTACCGACCGGTTGTCAAAGTCGTCAAGAAGACCGTCTGCTGCAAAACATGTCCACGAGTGTGCTGCTGCTAATCTGAACATTGCCTTTCCCTTCACTTTTCCTTTTTCTTGTGAATCGATTCCGTATATACATATGACACTTAAAATAAAATAAACCCGGGTAAGAACAGAAATTGATCTTGATTACACAAACACAGACGTTGTTTCGCAATTCAATCATAATGTTCAACTATTAATAACACTCCGATCAGAATAGAGAAAGAATTCTTTTTTCGGCTCTTTATAACGACTGCCATAGAATTTTTCAATATTTTCTTTGCATCGTGTTTTATTATTCATTCCTAAGTCATCTTTAATTTTCAACACAATCAATTCTATGTTGTGCCGCTCTTTTTTTTCTCGTATTATTATTATATTGATCTTCAATTTCTTTACTCATATGCTCTATGATCTACATGTCGTTGTGATTGTGAAACTTTCTAGAAATTCCGAATGAACTTTTACAGATCATTTTTACATTATCGCATGTAATATGCACCGCAGAGTTCTTGTGTTGATTTACTATATATGTGTCTTTCTACTCTCAAGTAACAATTGTAAAGAAAACGACGTTTGCCCACGAGACATTCGTCCATCACCTAAATTCATACATATTCCTGACGCAAAAGTAAGTACAATCGTAACCACTTGCTACTATCCAAGACTTCGTTCAATAAAATAAACGAATTCCTAGACTATTCCGTTTCTAGTGAATGGCGAATCTCTCATTTGTAATCACTTCTAGGTAATTTACCCTGCACTTACCAACGTCAATTTTTATGCGGCAGCCACTGCTCCGGCAGACATTGTTTATATTTCTCAAAGCTCTCTTCCCAATGCTGTAAGTGATCTATGAGAATAGAAGGAAGGACCATATAAACAGAACTGCACGATCTGTATTTCTCAGGGTTTCGGAGTATTTGCTCGTCGTGTCATAGCACGGCTCAGTTTTTTTGGTCCCTACGATGGTCATAGATACGGAGCAAATCCTCTTCAAAAGATGAGCATTTATTCTTGGCAAGTAAGAATGAAGACTATCTACTACCTCATTTATATTATTCGTAATGTAGATACCCGATCAGACAGGTCAAATAAAATATTATGTCGATGCAATTGATCCCAACAAATCCAACTGGCTTCGTTACATAAATTGTCCAAATACTCTTCGTCAACAAAATCTCATATCATTCATATGTAACACAGAGCTTTTTCCGATAAATTCATTCTTGAAATGTTTCTTTCTTAGATAACAATGATATTTTCTATTTGGCAATCCGAAATATTCCTGCTGGAGAGGAACTTCTAGTCTATTATGGACATTCTTACGCTAAGAAACTCGGTATAGATACCACACAGTTTCCTTAAGCTTTCTCCTTGACTTTCGTTCAGGCAAATAATGACACAAATACAAATCAATACATTAAGTTATTTATTAATAAAACATTTTCACTGTTTTTCAATGAACTTTCCACAATGTCTGCTGTTGAATTGTTGCGTTTTGAGACATCAAAGAATAAAGCAGAACGACGAGTGAACAATAACATACTGATAAAAAGTAAAACGAGACGATCAAACATACACAACAAGAAAATGGTAAAGCAAGAAATATGATAACATAACCATCTGTTCAGCATCATATTCAGTTGGTGTTATTTAAATATTGTCCCATCATCACGAATTCTGAGTATGAAGCAGAATTATGTTTTCCTCTGATTGATGTAACAATAAGACGATAGCTTCTGAATGACGCTACGTTCGTTGCTACAGTTTGTGTTGTGCCATAGGATGACCTGTTTAGACTTTCAGTGAGACCTGAAGAGCCACTATAGATTAGAGTCCAACTTTTTCCAAGGGGTAATTCCGATTGATCATTGTTACTGCCTTCGATCGTGATTGTCATCGGATCGCGCTTTACATGTCGGACGTTTGTACCCATACAAAATTTCATAAGACGAAAGGGGGCACTTTTAATTGTGAAATAGAAACCTGTGTACATGCCAGATGTTATATTAAAACACTCATCAGCGCAGCCATGATTTGTATATTCTGTACTCAAGTTACCGTCTAGCGCAGCTTCAGGTGGTTCACTCGGCCAGTATTCACCTTCTCCTCCACCTGCTGACGATGGCAAACTGTTGCTACCTGCAGTTGTATTCCAAATAGCATAAACTATTTCATCCGTTCGGTTGAATATTTGGAGAGCTAAATATTCAACATTGTTAAAATAAACCTTCTAAAGTCTCCTCTGATAGAACTTTTTCACCTGTGACATTCTTTGCAATGCTTGTGGATGTGATTGATTTTGCCGCATTTGTTGTCATTCCGTTCGAAGTTACGATGTTTTTTATAGTCGCGCTCTCAAGAGATGTTACCACATTTGTCTCTTTTTCAATGAACGATGATGTTGTAATAGCTGCCTCTGTTGTCATCAACGATTCAGTGATGTTCATTAAACCTGTTATTGTTGAACTTTTCTTTCGCAATAAAACAACAATTGTTGGAGTTACGATCACTACGACAATCAACAAGCCTACGGCGACACCGACTTTCACTCGTAATCGCTGCACAGCCAAATGATCACTTTCAGTTCTAAAATATTTGATAAATTATACAATACATATGAATAAATAGACAAGTCAACGTACTTTTCAACTCCACCTAATACACCCATTACATTATTCTTTCCCTTTGTCATCATTCACAATTCGCCTGTTGATGATACGAGAATTGTTAATCAGTAACCTGTTTTGTTAATATATCAAAGAAACAACACTCACTCATAGTTAATATCTACTGGAGGCGATGAAAACAAAACATTTAATTGCGTTACAGTACCATCTGTCACCAGTTTTACAATTCTCCAATCAAAGAAAAAGTTGAAATATTTCCACATTAAATCTCTTCAGTGTATCATACGCATTTACTTACTAAATAAGATTTATTTCAACATTTGTTTAACCAGGAATGACTATTCAAAGTCTCAAATGAAATTTTCTTTGATATTTTACAAATAAATTCGTTCGATTAATTTCATCGAAAGAAAAAGGAAATAATTGCTTTTCTTCATCGATTAACAAAACATAAGTTATGCATGAATTAACATCGCTACAGAATAACATCGAAATATTTGTCGATCGATCACATAGTTTTGGTTTAGTGTAAAATCGTAAATATTCATAAACACAAAAATCATCATTCGATTTCAATGTTATTTCTCAAATTTCTTCTCATCACAACTATTTGTATCTTCTTCATCGAAGGAAAAAGAAGAAATGAACAAAAACGAATAAGTAAAAATGTTTTTCTTTTCAAATAAATAATCTTCATCACGAAATTGTAGAGAAGAAAACATCGAAAAATGTTTATGCATTGTTAATTGTCGATGTTCAATATTGTTTTATCAATGGTTCATTGGCATTGAATCGAAGTTCAGCTCGACAAAATGCTGCAGAAGTTATTCCGATCATCAATAAATTAATTCAAACAATTCCATTCGATGTTTTCGTTTATACAATGGATTGGCATCCAAAAGATCACATTTCATTTATTGACAATATCAAAGATCGCCAAGAATATGTGTTAGGCGATCATTATGAAAAATACAAAATCGGGGATCTTGTCACTTATACAGGACCGAAATATTGGACACAACAAGTCTTATGGCCAACACATTGTGTACAAAATACTTTCGAAGCACAAATTGCGGAAGATCTTATTCATCCACTTCCAAATCAAAAGGTTTTTTATATAAAAAAAGGAACTGATCCAGATGTTGACAGTTATTCAGCATTTGCTGATAATAATAAACTTCATATGACGATATTAAATGAGAAATTAAAATCAAAACATGTTACTCATGTCTTTATATCTGGTTTAGCATTGGATTATTGTGTTGCTGCAACAGCTTTAGATGCAAAACGTTTCAATTATAAAACTTTTGTTATTCAAGATGCATGTCGAGGTGTTGATGAGAAAACAATCAAATTTCAATTAAACAATTTCAAAAAGAATCACATAAGAATTGTTCAATCAGCGGATATTAAAAAGATTATTAAACACGAAAATCAAAAGACAAATTTATAAAATATTTCTTTTTCATTGAAAAATTCAATTTATTTCTTCGATCAAACACTTTGAAATGAACAAAATCTTCTTTCTCAATAACAACTTTCCTAAATCATATTTAAATACGCAAATCAATCGATCTATTTGCTTCATTTAACTGTGAATAATAACGAAAAGAAAAAAATATCATATTATTTGTGTTCGTAGAGGAGAAAGAAAAGAAAAAAGAAGAACGAGATTGTTCTGAAGCTTTTTCCTCTCTAACGACAAATGTGTCTTTTACATACGTCAAGGATACAAAAATAAATATTCAATTGCAACAAGCGACTGAGGGTGTCACTTCACCATATTTTTTCTTATTCATTTAATCTGTTCTGTGTTATTAATCATTTTTTAAAATAAAATGTAATCTCTGTACAGCTTGTAATGATAATAAAACACAAAGTTTTGGACATTTATCATCTCATACAATGTTTCGAATTGAATTGCTTTCAACAGCTAATCCCGAACCAATTACAAAACAATATTCAGATCAAATGAATCGTCTGGAAGATTCATATCTGTCACGTAAGTTCATTGGAGTGTCATTTCGATAAGTTTTTCTGTTGATTTGATTTCTCGTAGGATATATGTCAAATTTAGCGATGAATCAAACCAAACGAACGCTTGAAACTCTCGATAACATGTGCTATCATTTGCAGTTTAGTATTGTGCGACGCAATTAATGAACAAACGCAGATTTAACAGTAGTAGTTGTCTTTATAAGCTCACTTGATTCTTGATGTCGCTAAAAGATAATGCAAAGGGCGATAGCAGACGGAGTGATAGTGCTCTGCTGAACATTGAAAATGACTCGGAAAGAGTAAAATATGGTGCAATGCCATTTTCCTGCAAACACGCACTTGTAATTTGATAAAAAGGGAAAGCCAAGATTTTCTTTATTACATGTTTGAACTTTAGACAGACGACTCAATGATATTTGAACAAAAACATGTCCTACGTATTCCAGGTCCAAAAGTTTAGAAAAACACGACTTTTTTTGTTCTGTTCTTAAGAAAACAATTTAGCAATAGAATATTCCGGTTCATTCAGATTCTTCTGTATCAAATAGAGAGTGCGTTACGTGCCAATTTGTATGTCATGTTCAGCAATCTCTCTACATATACAAAATGTTGACATTTCATTGACGTCAAACACGTTTTATATAAAATTTTTTTCGAAATAATCATCAGAAACATGTTTGGAAGAAATATGTTAATACTATCCGTTCTTCTATATGGAATATTATTCGTCGAACCTTTTCGATTGTTTCACACGAAGAATATTCTCAATAATGGTGACCATGATTGTCTGTATCGCTATATGAAAACAGGCAACGAACTTGGTCGACATCTCATCTCCTATTGCATTCGGTCAGTCGATCCATTTGAAAGTAAATCTCTTCCTTGTTACGGCACCAGTTCTACTTTTCTTGCTATTCGTCAAGCCGGAGTGAATGTAACAGATCTTTTGGATTGGCACTCGCCTCTCGACCTTATTGCGAACTATGCTGATTATTTAGAAACGGGCAAGAATCCGGAACAAATATTCTGTAATTGTTCAGATGGAAAATATTTCGGAGTCCGATGTCAATACAGTTTTGCGCTTAGTTTTCCTACGTTTGATGATCTCATCGAACAGACATTCATTCGAAATAACATTGAAATGCCTAAAAAACGAAGATTCGATGTGCGTCGACTGACGGAAGCACAAATGACATGCTACCAAATGTCTAATTGTACACCGTATGTCAATCTATGTCTTGACTGGCGACAAATTTGTGATGGAATACGCGACTGTACTAACGGACATGATGAAGAGAATTGTCTTGAAATGGAACTTAATGAATGTGATCCAATTACTGAATATCGATGTCGTAATGGTTTATGCATACCGCGAAGTTTCTCATTCGATTTAACTATGGATTGCATGGATTTTTACGACGAACAAGAAACTCATGATCATAGTCAATATTGTCACAATGAGAGTTCGATTGACTGCGACGATCATTCGTGTGGTCTGGCCGGATTTAGCTGTGGTGATGGATCGTGTTTTCAGGATTATGGTTTTGATAAAGCTGGCAAATCAGCAGAGTATGAAGAATGTCAGAGTCAAAGAAATTCCTTATACATCAAAGATATATTCAGCTTTAAAAATGATACGAATTTAAATTACACTTGCTGGCAGCATATGTGGTGTTTACTCGGCTTGTCTTGTTTGTATGAATCACCCAATGTACAATCACGATGTCACGAAGGTGTTTATTTTCCTGCAAGTTATTGTCGACCTAAACTGAATCTTCATCTCTCGTGTCCACAGTCATTTTTCTTTCCACCGCCATATTACATCATGCCATATGTTCAATTACTTTACAATAACACAAAATTGAAGAACCAAGACAAAGCATATTTTTCTCCACCCATTGCTATCTGTTACAACAGTTCGGTGTACGATTTTTCTGCATCGAATTTGTATATTTTATCTGAACATCATATAGTGAATCATTCTCTAAATTACGAATGCCGAAAGCTGGTGTTTTTCTATCTATGGCAATATAGCGCGAGTGGCATTGGGATCTCACATGCCACTCAATTAGCTGTCAGTATTCAGAATATATTCTCTCATGTAAACACGATCGCTCTTAACAACTCCAAGTCGCTGTTTCAATGTGCCAATGGTCGACTCATTTCTATTCACCGCATCGTCGATCGCCATGCAGATTGTTTTCCACATACAAGTGATGAGAGTAGTATCGATTCATGTAATTATAATCTGAGAAATCGGTTTCAGTGTGTTCTAAGTACGACTCCAACATGTATTCCTCGACGACTATTGCACGATAATCATTTCGATTGTCTATTCGATGTCGATGAGGTTTTTCCCATTGGTTGCACGCACGAATTCAATTGTCAATACTTACGCTATTTCGACTTGAAAGTCCAGATGCCAGTTTTCTATCAAGAACTATGCAATGGGCATTTGATTTTTAGGGAGAAAATTGAAAGCGAAAAGGAAACAGATGAAACTAATTGTGATGAATGGCCATGTAATGCACGTGCAATACGTTGTAATGGTGTTTGGAATCGACCAAATGGATGCGATGAATTGCATTGTCCTCGCATGATTTCGAATTACATTGCCCAACATGTCGGCAACTGTTCTGAAAATGAGCATTACTGTTTTCAGTACAATTCAAGTGAAGTTGGTTGCTTGCCGTTATCTAAAGCGGGTAATGGCAGTGTTGATTGTCTCTTTGCATCCGACGAGCGATGGTATTTAGCGAGGCAAATAGAGGATGAGCTCAATTCGGGCTCGCTTCTGCCGTGTCAGAAACCAGTTGGTGAAACTGTCAGTTTTCGAGACATTTGCAATGGTTTAGACAATTGTAATCTAAGGGATGATGAACTTTTATGCCCATGGCGACAAAATTCATCGTGTAACGGTTCCCCTTGTAAGAATGGTACGTGTTTACCAAATACTAGTAGATGTAATAGAAAAATCGATTGTATTGACGCCGAAGATGAATGGGCATGTGATTTTGGATATAAAATCGAACGCGCTATACCAAATCAATTCGAAGTTACTCGTTTTAGTTTGATGAAAACTCGAAATCAAACTATGATTACCGCAAATAATAGTGTTTTCTGGCTATGTCATCGAGGTATCCTTATATACGATACAAACATGGAATATCACTGCTTGTGTCCGCCAAGTTATCATGGCTCGCAATGCCAGTACCAAAGTGAACGATTAACAGTTTCATTCAGGATGGACATCGTGTCGACAATGAAAGTAAAATCTATTTATCAACTGATTTTCTATTTACTCGACGAAGAAGAAAATCCTTTGGCAGTAGAATCGTATATTTATGCTTTGACAATCCATTTATCGTTGAAACATCTAATCGTACTGACGTATCCTCGAACAAATCAGTCCAGTTCGTCTTTGGGTAAACTATCATTACGAATTGATAGCTATATTGTTACACAATATAGTGTCGATCCTTCAGTATCATGGTTCTTTCCAGTTCAATTTCCGTTTTTACCTGTCAATCGCCTGGCTGTTCGATTGGTTCCAGAACAGCATCCTTCGGATCGTGCGTTATGCCACGAACTTAGTTGTAAACATGGCGTTTGTGAGATGTTTTCAAATGTACACCGTGCTTTTTGCCGATGTTTTACAAATTGGGCGGGATCGACATGTGATCGAGAAGTAACTATGCTCAATTGCCGAACACCATCCGTATCAGCAATTGTCAACGAACATGCACTATGTATTTGTCCATTGGGTCGAACTGGTCATCATTGTCAGGTGACACACAGTAGCTGCGATGCGACTCAATGTCAGAACGGTGGCACTTGTGTTTCTTTAGACATTCGCACCGGAGAACAAATCTGTCTTTGTCCAGAACACTTTTCCGGCACTCATTGTCAGAACCGAAATAGTCATTCAGTCCTCAGTATTACAAGCAACCTTGATAATATTCCAGTGCTGATAGTCCATTTCCTTTACATACCTACATATCTTCCAGGTATGCTAGTTCATCGTGATATATATTTCTCGAGCAACGTTCAGCCGAATAAACAGTTCTCAATCAATGATGAAGATTATCCATATTTACCATCAATCATCGTTGCGCAGTTAATTCATGAACCAAATTCATTTTATGGCTCATATTACTTGGTTGGATCGCTGGAAGATAATCGAACATCGTTGACAACATCCATAAGTCCTCATAATCGTTGTCCACATGTTAGTGAACGTTTGAATAGCACACTAATGAATTTTGAATGGCTAAAACGCATTAAATTCTACCATAAATACTTTCGAAATGTTACATGCTTCTACGATGAGATATACATGTGTTTAGTCGATGAACAACATGTTCCCGAATGTTTGTATTTCAATCATGCGATAACTAATTGTACGGAGAAGAACTATTGTGAAAACGATGGTCGTTGTTTACAAAAAAAACGTTCCGGCCAAATCTATTTTGCTT
Source organism: Adineta ricciae (assembly GCA_905250025.1). Classification (NCBI taxonomy): domain Eukaryota; kingdom Metazoa; phylum Rotifera; class Eurotatoria; order Adinetida; family Adinetidae; genus Adineta; species Adineta ricciae. The sequence goes on along the minus strand of CAJNOJ010000386.1, from coordinate 66,554 downwards.
GTGCGTGTCCGAAATGTATCACTGGGACGTTTTGTCAAATAAGAACAACGCAGTTTTTCCTCACGCTCGATTCTCTACTTAGTGGTGTCATAATAACCGATGCACCATGGAGTCAACAGTCAATATTACTCAAGGTACTCACTGCTTTCGCCATTCTAATGTTCATCACCGGTATTGTTTCCAATCTGATGAGTTTCCTGACGTGTATCAATAGTAATATATGTAAGACGGGTTCTGGTAATTATCTTCTGGCTTTATCATTTGTTTCTCTTGTGACAATTGTCTTTCTTGCCGGACATTTCATTCATTTACTTGTCAGCCAAATTACCGTAATTAAGAATCGACAATGGCTTATCATCAGCTGCACTTTATTCGACTTTTTACTATCATTTCTCGTATCATTATGTGATTGGTTGACAGCGTGTATCGCTTGTGAGCGCACTAGTAATTCTCTTCAAGGCGTTCGTTTTAGTCGAAGAACGAGTGTTCGAGCTGTGAAAATTGTCATTCCTTTGCTTGGTACTGTTTTACTTCTTGTTTTACTCCATCGACCTTTCAATCAAGATCTTCTGAATGATCCCTACAATAACGAACGTTCATGGTGCATCATCAAATTTCGGCAACCTTGGTTACAATACTACACGATTGTTATCAATGTTTTCAACACGACCGTTCCATTTCTGATTAATTTCATTTCTGCTATTGTGTTCTTGGTATCGTTCTCACGAATTCGACAACGAGCCGATACAAAGACAAAATACTCGGTTGTTCTTAGAAAACAATTCTATGCACATAAAGATCTAATTATAAGTCCGTGTTGTATGATCATTTTCAAAGTTCCTTGGATCATTACAATGCTTATCGTTAAATGTATTGAATCACCATGGCAACTGTATCTAACCGTCGTTGTTTACTGCCTCTCGCTGATGCCATTGACAACGACTTTTCTTATATTTATTGTACCAGCTCCAGCTTATTGGAAAGTATTTCTGGGCAAATGGCATAAATTTAGTGGACAATAGGACATCAATATCCGTGAAAGCAGAGGAAAGATAGGCGTCTATGCCATGGAGATTATAACGATAGAAATATGGACCGTTTGTTGAAATTCAAACAGAATGACGTATAACTAGCGAAAACGATGATCATTATCTCTTATAAATATCTTTCTATTTTAGCAGATGTCATAATGTTGCAATATATTTCGAGATAAAGCATAATAGAAATGCTCTCATCAGATGTTTGCTGTACGTGGAAGAAAACTGTGAAGAAAGCATCCATCTGTTTTGTCGTTTGCAGAAAGTGAGAAAAAAATCAGCGTAGACGCACCGAGTAGAACATACAGATCATAAATGAAAAACTGTGTTGGCTCTATGCATATAGTACTTATAGCTCTACTCCAGTATTTCACAGCGAGTACACGTCATTCATTATATCATTCCGGTGGCGAAAACACATCTTCTTTGCCATGTAATTGTTTATATACACACATTGTCTACAATCTGTCATAAACTATATTGAAACGTTTTCGTCCAGTACTCACTTAACTTCTTATTGCCTTCAATCTGATGATGACTATGACAATAGAGAAAAAGGGAAGAAGTTCTACATGGAAGCGATGAGAACATAGCCCAAATAATCTTATTCAATGAGCTGCAAAGGCAAGATGTAGCTAGTAACCAACTATTGGTATGGTTTACGCCGATCGATGTTGCAGAAAGATATGAGGTAGATGGAAATACTTCAGAAATGTTTTATAATTGTTCATCACCGTGGTTTGGCATCCTTTGTCAATATCGGTTTAATCATCATGTATCTTTATCATTCTGCGACATAATTGAGAATACTTTTACAATTTATCGGTATAATATTAATGATGTCGCTCATGGAGCATGTTATCGATTTCTTTACCTAATTGTAACAAAGAACCACATGGTCAATGTGTCTTGACTGGCGTGAGATTTGTGACGGACTATTTAATTGTGATAATGGAGAAGATGAACAATGGTGTGAACAATTAGAAATATCTGAATGTACTCAAGATGAATTTCGATGTCGCTATGGTGGTCAATGTTTGTATGAACGCCCAATACCGACTATTGAGGCCTACTGTACCAATCTTCGAGACAGAGAATTTACTTGAATAATGCTCACATCATTGAATCATATCGAAGGCAACAATTGTCAACAAGCGCTTGACTGCGCACTTCAACTTCGACAAACATTTGATCAAAGTAAAGCAGTTTAATTGTTTTTCTTTAGGATTTCTTTGAGAAATACTTTAGACACGCTTCAATCAGCTGTCGGCTCTCACGAATTGATGAATATAGCATTTTGGTATATAAACTGTAAGCCTTTAGATAGATTAAGCAGTAATATACAATATTATTCAACGGCAGAGTACCTCTCAAATGAAAATTGTGAACCCTTATCTAAATATTGCAATGTTTATGTCCAGCAAATTATTTTGGTTCACGATGTCAATGGCAAAATCAACGTATTAGTTTAACACTTCAATTTCGCCGAGACTTAATCATACCATGTTCTGCTCTATTTCAAAGTGTCATTATGCTCATCGACAAGGATGGATTTATTGCACCATATCATGAACAGATTTTTCATGTACCAATACAGTTCAATGTCCTTTTTATCAAAATACCCCCATTATCATTACTACTATTTAGGTGTTCTTCATGAGGTGTGTATCGTTGAGATTAGTAGTGGATGCTTATCAATGATAACATTTGGGCGAGAAAAACCAAGGCAAATAGGAACTGGTAATTATCGTTTGGTTTCATCGATTGGGTCAATAATGATGGTCACTGTTCTAATATATAAGTTTTGGTTTTTGATTGTCTCTCAAATTTCAAGAGGGAACGACTCTTCGACGAGCAATCAGTGTGAAACAAAGAGTAAAACAATGTCGAGGTGGATACTGATAGGCATATTTATACTGATTGTTTCAACACATATTCATGATCCTGTTCATCGTGATTTAGCTGACGACGCAGATATTGATCAGCTAAGAACTTGGTGTTTAGCCCAGTATTCAAATTCGATGACTGTTTATAACTCATTCATAACAATATTTCATTTTTTAATGCCGTTTGGAATTAATATTCTTTCTGCTATTTGGTTAATTATAGGCTTAGCTCGAAGTCATGAAGCTGTTCAACACGATCAATCCTATAGACAACATATCAAAGCTCAATTTGATCAACATCGACATATATTAATCACACTATGCTAATTAATTATATTAAATTTACCAAGATTAGTTATCTCGTTTCTAAGTGGATGCATCCTATAGGTTATTTTCTGGTATTTGTGCCGTCGATGTTAACATTCATCGTTTTTATATTATCATCGAAGAAACTGTATAAAATATGTCAACGGGCTTAAATACAACTGAAACTAATTCAGATTCGCTTATGCCACTGGTCACAACTTTTCTTTTATCGATTGTGCTAATACCAGCTTTGTGGAAAGTGTTTTTTTTTACGTTAGTTTGGTGAACGATCAAACTCGGAATGTTTTTGTGTGTGATTATCTGTTCTTTTTATTGCCGGTGTAGAAATATTCGTTTATTTGATTGATAATGAATGCAACTTGATGTTAGTTGATCCCGAGATATGTTATGAGAGAGATTTAGTTTAATATCTTTATTTATCTTCGTTCCGTGGTACTTTTCGTGATCATTTATGAAACGCACGAGAAAAATAGTGCGAGTACCTGATGCTAAAGTGTGGCGCACGCTAAAATGAAGGACACAAGCAGATGATATGACGTTTGGTCCTATGTTATGTAAGATTGACATTCAAAACTGTATTTCTCATTGACTGTATTTAAATTTACTCGTGTACAGTTTTTTATTATTTAAGAGTTGATACAAAACGTATGTCACGAATAGATTACATATCAGAAATCCTTGCGAAAGTGTTCTTTACTTTTTCTTCCATTCCAGTCAATTGTGCACAATCTAGATGATTTATAAAACACATACCAATTCAATGCATCACAAAGTATTTTGCTGATACGTTCAAACCGATTCCTATGATCACAGACTGCGCTTGAATACTTCTTTAAATACACATTTTTCAAATTAACAGAGAAATTGGTCTAAAAAAACAAGTAATAAATAAACGACTTGAGCACTCAGTAGATTCAATTTCGATGTATAAGCTGTTTAAAACACAGAGCAATTCGCGAAAATGGAATTGAACCGCATCCGCCAACAGGACCAAGGATCGCACACAATGGTAAGAAGAAAAACATGGCAAATGTCCATGATGACAACACTAGACACAATTAAATCAAATAAATTGTTGCCTCAGATTTCATTCACATACTTATCGTCATCAGAAATTGTCCCATTTGTCCGTATGCAGTCAGTGACGCGTGCACCATCGAAAATCCAGCGGCAAACGTTGTAAAAGCTGCCATAAACACCGCTGAACCGACGCGAGAGACTGATTCTCTAACGCGTACCTCCCGTTCAGCGTGATGCTCTTTCCATGTCGAACCGAAACCGTGTGATTCTGACGTTGTTGATGAATATCGGTTCCTCACTTTTTTCCTTTCACGCTCGATAGTACTCGGGTCAGCATTAATATAACCAACGCCAAAATGAACAACGAAATCAACGGATAAACCAACGGACATGATTATTACAATCGCTTCGACAATGCCCAATTCCCATTTCAAGAAAGCAAAGATAGTAATTGTCGCAGCTAAAAACAATCAATGAAATTTTCTTCGAGACGAAAAGGAAAACAGGTAGGTTTACTTATAGAAAAAGTCATCGTAAGCAGCGCGTAGATTGCAATAAACAGATTTCCTGATGTCAGAAACAGAATCAGTAGAGCGATGCCCAGTGATGCAATGAGGGAAGAGAATGATCCAACAACAGTTTCGCGTTGAATACCGTAGAACGCAAACGATGCTGAAGAAAACCAGCCGTGTTTAAGATGTTCCGGTGAATGTTGCTTCATATACGAATCAAAAAAGTCTTTGACTTTTCGGTAATAGACATCGTACGAATCGTAATTCGTGCGGTTGAGAGTACCTTGAATAGTAATTAAAACGGCAAATGGTCGAACACTCCCATCGATAGCCGATGGTTTGTGAAGTAAAACCGCCCAATTACGTGACCGTTGTTTTTTCAATTGTTTTTCGCAAAACTCCACTGGAAGATTATTCTCTCCAGCTGTTCCTGTTATGCACTGCATTGCGGTCTTCAATGCTGAAAGTTGATGCTCTTCTATCATTGCGTCACGCGTGGTTTCGTTGAAAGTGCTTAAAATTGCACCATGTTCAACCTGAAATGACACCTTTCTGGGAAAGTCGAGCCGAGTTTTCGTCAACATACTTGTTGTTTATAAATTTTCTCCAACGTTTTATTGAAAGTTTTCCGGTAGTTTGCATAAACAATACTTGGATTTGGCGACTGAGTTAGTTGTGTCATGCTGATTTGGTACAACGTCGAGTTTGACCGCATACTTTTCGAAAGAAGTTCTTCGATCAAACTTTCGTTTATCGTTCGCAAATATCTAATCATCTCGACGTGATTCGCTTTCGAGAAGTTAGCTTTCACTCGGTCTTGAACGAGTTTTCCTTTAAAAGTATTTTCTGTACTCAGCTAAACGACAATCGATGGAGACAAAATTAAACAATAAGTCGATACCTACCTTATAAAATCCATCGAAATCTTTCTCTAAGTTGTAATTCGAAATAAACAAATCTTTGCGCGTTCCCAGATCTCTGATAAACTGCTTAAAAAAGTCCAGTGTGACTTGTCGATGCAAATCGATGGGCATTAGGTGAAGTCGAACGCGATCATTCATATGGAATAGATATTCGTTGTAAATATTTTGAATTGGGAAAATGAAGGAAATTGGTGGGTAAGCAAAGAAACGATTGTCTTCTTTGATATAACCGTGAAATTGACGTTTCATTTGGAATTCATAGATTTCCATCGGATGAGTTTTACCGAAAAACATCACTTTCGGAGTAGATGGTACATGCAATTTCGGATAATAACAAACACCGACCAAACCTAGAGATAGATACGCTGATTTCAGTAAAAACACATGGGTGCCTTCGATTACCTAAGATGCCCAAACACAGAAAGAATAGAACGAGAAAATAACGTAATTTAATAATAATCAATGGGAGAATGTTATCAAACATATAAATGCGAAAACGTTGACATAGATCTGCTATGGGAATCTTTATCCAACTGGTACAGCATGCCATCTTATGTATGTATTTTTCATAAATAACCTTGAAGAAAAACAAAAATCATCATTTTCTCAAAAGGATTTCAACTAACAGCGAAAGCAGCGATGCCAGTGATTGTTATCAGATAATAAACTAAGATCGATGTTCCGGTAAACACTCCGAAGACTTGAATAAATGAAATATTTGTTAACATATTCGTAAAGAAGGCAGCGGACGTTGTGAACGATGTGACAAACATTGATGAAGCTGCATGTTTCAGTGTTCTCGACATGATTTCAATCAATGCCTTTTCGTCGAGAGAATCATCAGAATATTCAACAATGTTCGTCTTGATTTCTTCATTGGTATTCAGATCATTCAACAGAACATTCGTATCTAAATAAATCGAGACGATCGAGTAGAGTTTAAATCAGTGGACCGATTTTACTATCAGTTTGTTCCTTCTCACGGCGCTTTCTCAACAATTCTGCTTTTTCATGATGCCAAGTGTCAAAAAATACGAATATATCATCACAGCCAATTCCAATTAAGATAAACACCGCCATGAAACTCATCGTCGGAAATATCGGAATGCCATAAATCACGCGATAGACAAAATAACTTACACCGGATGCTAATGTCGTGCCAAGAATGATCATAAAAGCGATGGCTATACTACGTAGATAGAGAACTGTTATCATAATAATCAATCCGGCAGCGATCATAGCGAGAAGTGTGTCTGAAAAGGAGAAATCAATCGATTATACCGGAACAATCTTCACTTTACCTTTGTATACTTGCACCATCGCTGCCTTTTCTCTCACATAAGCGAAATTCACTGCGATCAGTTTGAGATACTGATTTTCATACGTGGAAAATTGTCGTTTACCATCGAAGTATTTCTGATAGATTTCAATCAAATCTTCTCCTTTCAGAATCGGCGTCATCAGAATCATTTGTTCAGTTTGATTCATACATTGATTTTTGCATATACAATATTTGTCACAATTTCCTGATGGAGGTGCTTGGTTAGCACATGACTTTGCAATCGTTTTATCATTTAAATCATCCATACAACCGCGTTGTAGACAGTATTTCGTGGCGTATGGCTGCCGTTTTCGACATATGGTTTGATCACGTGTTCGATTGTATTTCATGGTTTTATAATTCGATACGAATATCATTGAGAGCGAAAGTTTCGCATTCGTTTTGGATTGTTGAAAATCCTTGATGAAATTCTTATCGAGGAAATGATCAAAAACAAAACGTGTGATGTTCTTATAGAAACATGTATGCCGCAAAGCGGCATAAATCGCTTTCGATTGCTCTTGATACGTCCAATCAGCGGATTCGTGCTTAATTTGAACACGATTGAAGAATTGATCACTCAAGGGGATGTCCATGTAACCATCGAGATAGTATGGTAAACATGTATGAAGTATCGAACGAAAACGATCGACATCATCGGATGTGATCGACTCGCAATCAGTTTTTGATGAATATAATGCGACAAATGTCGCTAACGATAGACTCGGTACGCGACTTAATGTGAGAATATCTTTGAATTCTTTTTCCCATTTACATATAGAGAGTAGATGATTGAGTGAGAGTAAGTCATCGGTTGAACTCGAACGTTCGATATAAAACTCGATCATTCCATCACGACCTAAAATATTCAGTTTTTTTTCTTTCTCCTTGAAAAGCGTGCGACTCGCTTTCTCTCGGTCATGTTGTTGTTGTTGTCATAATAAATGCACAACGTCAGTAAGACGAGAAAGAGAAAAAAGTCTGACTGAGCTATTTTCTATAATAGTGGTGAATGTTCGTTCTAAGAGGGAGGAGATACTTGAAGCATTCGTACTCGTACTTTTCTCTCGAAAACTGTGTAAACAAGTTCATAATCTCATTTCGATCGGTACATTTTACGGTGTTCGTTTCGTACGATATTTAACATACTCTTCGTATAATAAACAACCAGGAGTAGGTTACACACTTAAGTTACTCGTATTCGTCCTTATAGTCGAAAAAGGTCGTGTATGCGTATTTGTGATGAGAAGACGAAGTGTCTAATAAATCGTTTTTTACCTGACGGGCCACGATATTTATGCTCGAGGAGAAATGCGTACGGTCGAAAAAGATCAAATGATAATCGTGCTGATTTATAATTCGTTCTATTGAATTGTGGAAGATTTCGAACAAAATCTAATACAGTTATATTGATCCTAAATAACAGAAAAAGATATGAATGTACCTCAAAAGTTTGTTAACACATTACAGTTTGCTATCAACAAATTTCGTTATCAAAGTGTCCGTATCGAAATGTCGATCCCGATGATGCTGATAAAGCAATGTTGATTCTGGTTTATCGGCATCGTCGATATAGTCTTCGTCGTCATCATACGTTGCAAGATCGTAGAAAGAATCGTTTAAATTATGATAATCCACGAGTTCGTTATCGGAATTTTTCTTCTTCCATAGATCATTTTTTTCAAGAACATCATAACGATATGTATTCTCATCCAGATCATCGACAGATACATTTAGAAATTGTTCGAATGCACCAAATAACGTACTTTCTTCCGACGGTATTTCGTAAGCCTGGCGAAACTTTTCCGCTGCATGACGTAACACCATCAATTGGGAGAATATCGTTCCTTTTCCACGTGCTCCCCATCCTATTCGTGGATCAGATAAGTCAGGTAACTTTGTGAACACAAACGCAGTGACTGTCAATGTTATACAACTGAATACCACGAAACTAAGGACAAGCCAATGATGACGAACAAGTAGACGTGAATAACTGAAAAATAAATAAAAGATTTTCAAAGTATAGAGAAGAAATTTTTATTACTTACAGAATATTGAATGACAGGGACATCGTAAAAAGGCGAGATAGAGTCAATTATTCAACGAAGAATATGGCCTTTACCTTCACAGATAAGGACAAACGCTGTAATTTATTTTAAACGATTAGATTAAATGCAAGTGAAAACAGTTATGTAAATAGTATATACAGGTAGATCGATAAAATGCAACCTCATGGTTACCACATAAGAAAGAGAACGAGTTATTACTCATGCATTTCATTTCATTGATCATTCAGTTTTATTTCGACGTTGCTAAGTAGAAAATAGTTGTTTTGAACGGATCCGACACGATTCCTCTCAAAATGTCACTTTGTATTTGCTATTATGACGAATGTATTCTCGTTTCCACAACGACGCAATTTTCTATTGGTCGTACCGTGAAATGTTCTCAAAGAGTTTCAGTTACACGTTCTTTTTTAGAAAAAAATTGTCGCTCATAGATGTCGTCGATGAATATTTATTGAGGAAGAAAAATTCAAACAGACGCTGAACACTCGATAAACTTTGGATTAAATGATTCAAATGGATATTTTCTTGTTTTATTCCGATGATCGATATCTTGAGATAAGTTTTTCAATTCATTTTTGAAATTTTCATAATTCGCCAAGTTCTTCTCATAGTACTGATTACGTTCAATCAGATGACTCCAATCTTCTAACAAGCCAGGCATACGCACACCGGTAACAACTGTTAAAATCAGTATTTGGGTGTATGTCTGGATGTTTTGAATTTCCTTTCCTTCTTGTAGTTTTGCTCCGATAAATCTCGGATCAATGACGTAATCACTAATTTGTCCAACATGTTCGTGCATACCCGTACTACTGGCGATGAGATGTGCTAAAACATCAATAAATCGTTTTAATGAGACAATGCCAGGTATGCCTAGTTGTTTGCATAATTCATTAATAAACTCCGTCATGTGCGTATCCATCGGTAATTTGTCATCGTCTTGCACGTTAAAAGTGATATGAAAGAAGTTTTCAACATATTTATGAATGATCTTCCAAAAATGATTCATGTCGGAATAAATTGGATAAACTTTGTCCCATTGTTCTTTGCTTTTCGAGTTGTTTTCTGGAGACATGGATGACGGAATATATTCAGGTAGTAAACGAAATTTGTAAGTCATGGAAATATAGTCACATACTTTCAAAAATTCATCGTAATCGAATGCCCATACGCGATGAACGAGACCACGTCGATTGACTAATGAAATAGCAGCTTGGTAGTTAACTGAAACCGTGTGATAAGTAAATGGTTGGAGAAATAATCGTAGTGGATGATCATTGGTCAAATATTTTCGTGTGGCAGTGACCAATGCATTGCATTCAATCATATGTGTAACAATTAAATGATCGTGTATCGTTACGTAAGCGAAGAATGATGAACGCCAGACATATTTGGCATGCTCCCAGAATTGATCATCTTTTCTGACTACTCGATTGGCATGACACCAGTAGATGGCAATCAATTGAAAATCGCCATCGAAATATGCTGCTGCACCGTACCGTTCGAATGGTCTTCGAACACGAAAGATCGATAACACCGTCATGTCATTGACATAGACAGCGTTCTGTAAAGCTGGCTGCTCAGATTTGTCAATCCGTTGAGTATAATGACATGCACAACCGAAGAATGCCAAACGACTCATCGCTTCATCTGAAAACATGTCGGTATAGACGATATTTGGTAAAGGTAATGAAGGGAAAATTTGTGAGCGCCATGCCAGTGCTTGCTCTAATGTATCGAATCCCGCTAGACAATCATAAAAATCCCAAATGTTACTGTTAACTAACCATCGAGCGAACTTTCTCAACGGTCGTGAGCCATTCGGTTTATCTTCGTCCCACGACGGGATGAATTTCGCCATGTCGATACGAAAGATACTGAAATTCTTTACGGGTAAATGCATTGGTGGCGCTATATCAATAGCACGTGATGGAAATAAATTGGATTCGTTAATAACGATTGTCATTAATAGTCGAACAACTTTTGTGTATGTGTCTAACACATTCCAGCAATGACTTTCTTCGTTTGGGGTCAATTTTCGGATCTTTTGTTCGAAGACGATCAAATCTTGTTCGTTTTTGTTGTTATTATCTTCGTCGATATCGTCAGTAACTGGTAAAAATCGCTCGGCGACATATTGGACAATATCGAGAGATAAATCATGTCCGGGACAGTATCGAATGGGTCGTTTGCTCTGATCTGGATTGATGATATCCTCTTCAACACCGTTCCAAACAAGGATTTTGTTCAAATCCAAACGATCTGGTATAAACTCATCAGGATTTTCAAAAACTGCTTTGTCACGATTGGCATTGACAATTGAACAATGAACTGGCGTGTTTTCGGAAATTTTAATCTTACCTTCGAAAGATTTTTCAACTTCACTAACGATTTCATCTGTTGCCAAGACATTCACTGTCGGGACAGCTTTGTCCAGTCGAGCACATTCTTTTATAAAATTGTGAGGGTTCTTCTTGAATAGCGGAACGTTTTTTTCCTTGTCTGCCCACAATCGATCGATGACAGTCACTGCTAGTTTCGCTGGTGCCGGACTTCCAGCCACACAGAAGACAACGGTGATAAATTTCAAAACTTCTTCGTGCGACTTCTTCTTCTCAGCTGCCATAAAAGCTGCTTGCAAAGCCGATCCGTTTTCATAGCGCAAAAATGCACGAAGCAGTGTGTAATAATTGCTTAGATTTTTCCGTTCGAAATAGTGACCATTAAATAAGAAATTGAACCAATTAGGGAAGAATATGAATGGGCTTTGGACGCAACTGATATAAGCTAATCGTTCACTTTTTGTTAGTTCTCCATTAGTTGCCAAGAAAAACATAACTTCTCCGACGGCTTGATAGACTAAATCTTTCGTTGGCTTCTTATCCATGTGACGTGGAACTATTCGTGAGAGTTGAAGTTCCATTTCGAAATTTCGATGTTTCAGATTATGAGGAAAGGAATGTAACCATTGAAATATGATCTTACGACCTAACTGCGTATCCGGATGGTTAGTGGAAAGAAAAACTGTTGTAAAATCACAAAATGTCTCCAATGATGGTGAAATTTCCCAAGCCAGTAGTTCCGCATCTTTTCGTGGTGGAAGATCTTGAATATACCGTTTGACTATGTCATACGAATTCACAGCGATGCCATTACCCAGAACGAAGTACGGAGTATGATAGATTTTACGAAAGTATTCTTCTAAGGATCGAAATAAACGAAAAGGTTCGGAGTAGTTGGAAGCATATTCGAAAATAGTGGCGAATTGCAAAAGAAGATATTTGAGATGCCAGATCAAACGCCGTTGATTACGATCGGTTTTGATCAATGTTAATCTCATCTCTGCTGTTACATTGCGAAGAGCTTCGGGGATGGTTTTTAAATCGGATAATGATGATGATGAATACTTGTACACGATTCGGCAATAGATTATCAAACCGATGTAACTTGGAAGAACGATAGTAAATAAAGTTGTTAACCCAATGATGCCAAGTAAGAAATAGTAGATTGAAGACAACGATTCAGGTAGTTTATCAGCAAATCGAACGGTATGAGGAGTTGAGAATGGATGTTTCAGTTGATCAATATGAAAATAGTCGTTTTTTATAGCATTTTGTACATTTTTTTGATACTCTTTCAAAAAGGAGTGTTTTCCTACGATGTAAAATACGAGGCCAAGCGGTGCAGCAAGATAAGTCAGGAAAAGCAGGATAGTAAACACATATCTTTCCGACGTCCATGTTTTGTTGATATGGAATGAGCCACATGATGCTGTTTTGCCGCATCCTGCATAGAAATTATAAACCATCCATTGAGCAATCCATAAATCCATCAGATAAAACTGCTTTCGTTGAACGATGATAGCCATGAGTAGATCTTTGAGCGAAATCCAATTGAGCATTGGTGAGTCTCCAAAGAGTAGCACCAGGATGCATTCAACAGAGAACAGTAAAGTCGGTAAAATAATGCAATACTTCGAAATCTTGTTGAACGGTGCAAATATTAATGCCAACCATCCAATTCTGATTATAGTATCCAAATTGTATAAATGATCCAGAAACCAAGTGTTCAACACCATGGTCGATGGTAGACGTGAAGGAGTTTGTCTAGTGTTTAATCCTAATGCCCAATGGCTTTATATCTCAGTGAAGACAATAAATATTTTGTTTAGTAAGCGAAAGTATGCATCCATATGAGACTGAGATCGTATAATCATCATAAAAATCGTCCTTGAACCAAGTGCTTTTCTGTTATATTGTCATTTATCGCGCGATGATAACGTGTATTGTAAAAGAAAAAAAGTACTGTCCAAAGTATTGATTTAGCGTCTAAATATAGCCACACTTTATGACTGGTTAAATTGCAATTTATATTGCGCTATTTGGATGCAGTCCGTAGTCTATTCTATTCAATTATCCATACAATTGCTTTTAGACGGTACGATGTGCATTTTGTTTCATTTTAAAAACTAGTACGAGAATGAATATACTTACGTACACTTTTCTGAGTACAATCGGCAATCTCAAGACGAGAATGAAAATAGTGTTTATAGTTACTACTCTTCGACTGTTTTTCTCGTTAAATTGTGATTGTAATCGAGCAATTAAAATTGTTCATTAGACATTTGGACATGTTGTACCTCATTTATAAATAACAATACAAGTTGAAGAAATCTATCGGCTAGCTTTATATTTTTATTTTTATTTTTATTTTCTTAAGCAGATTGTATTTCGCTATTTCGGGTAACTTTCATCGAATTCGGATTTCGTTTGAAACCTATGAAATTCTGTACAGTTCGGGCCATATTTAATTCCCGATTGTCTGTTTGAGTACAACACTCCATCTAAATGATCTGTTTCATGTTGCCATACTCTAGCTTTCCAACCGGATAACTGCTCATCCGTATGCTGCACACCATTGATATCAACATAACTGATTGCAATATTTGTGTAGCGTTCGACGATCCCATATGCTTGTGGAACGCTGAAGCATGCTTCTCGATATAGGTTTGTAAACTGATCTTCTGATTTTGTTTTCGTTGGATCTGTTGATACTTGATTCGGCGAAATTGGCTTGTACGTTGGATTAAATACAACTTTTGCCTCTCCATCATTTCCCTTGGGGCAAAATAAAAATATTCGCTTGTTTATGCCCCACTGATTCGCAGCCATACCAGCCGCCTTAGTAAATGGAGCGTTCGCACGTTCCAGCTGTTTTGCTCGAATAGAATAAATCATATTTGCCACGATTTGTTTTGTCTCGGGACTACGGATATCCTCTAGACGCATCTCTTCTATTGGACTATGAAGAATGGGATCTGTTTCAGCAGTTAATTTAAGTAATTGTAGGTTTTGTTGTTCACATTGATTTTCATTGTCTTTTTTGTCTTTCGAATCGCACTGCGACGACATCGAACGTATTTGTTCTAAAGATTAACAATTACAATGATATTGACAGAAGAATAGTTTCGAACGGTGAGAACATGTGTGTTGGATTATTTTACATTTACATTAAATCTAAGTACACTGAAGAAAACTCTTTCACTCGTGTTCTTCTTGCCATTTTCGTCTGTTCGATCCCAGCACGAGATGCAAGACGAAAAGAAAAACAACAGCGTATATGCTAATCGTATGTAACACAAAGAATACTCTTCATTTCTTTACGATTTATTGTTGGTTTATAAAACGAAAAGAAATATATGATAGCATACAGCGCAATACGAGTTACTTTTTTTGCACTAAAACCAACAGTATACTGTTTCTACCGAAGTCTACGTCTTACCTTGCGCTTTCGGTGAAAGCAGACATCGGTCATATGCTGTAATCTTCCACGGGATGTAGTGACAGTTAAAACTAGCGGAATGCATGAGTCGTCGTGTGATCGTTGAACTACATCGATTCATGAAATAAATCACAATCTGATCAACATGATACCAACAGAGAGGAATGTTTCGCTTTATTACGGCATGCATAGAGTGTAGCTGAAAGCTGTATTGTTTAATCTAAAATATAGATTCATACCGAGAATATTCATAAAAATCATAATGTGTTGTTCTGTTTCTTCCTCGGTAAAGCACGATTTGTGCACGAGAAAAATACGAGAACGTTGATTGCCCACTTTCATCAGCCAAAACGTTTTTTTTCTTTCTTGACAATGTGTAGAATATGTGCTATTGAAAGAAAAGGTTGATTGCTATATAGCGACATCTAAATATCGACTATGTACTTAATGATATACGAGTATATTTCGTGATTTTATACAACCTAGCAGAATTCGAGATTACAATATACTAGATAAATAGTAATATGACTGCGACTCCTCTTTGTTTTTGACGAAGTGTTCGCGTGATTATGGTTTAAAGTGTGCCAATATATCTTTCAGATCTACTAACTGATCGTGATCGGAAGGCAGACGTTTCTCCCAAATTGCCAGCGCCAACTTGAAGTGTTCGATAGCTTTGACTTCATTCTTCTTACACATGTATAAATCGCCCATGGACCGATGACTGAAAGCTAAATCAGGATGATCAGGATGCAAAGCGTTTGTTCGCATATGCAGTGCTTGTTCCAATGCAGTGGTTGCCTGTTCGATATCATTAAGTGACAGATGGCTCAATCCGATGAGATATTGACATTTGGCGACGTCTCGCTGATTACTATTTTGTACAAAAATACGNGCAAGATTCTCGAAATATGTTCGGGATTTAGACCACTGGCCCATGTCAAACAAAAGATTGCCGAATGCAACTTCATTGTCATCCGAATTGTCTAGTTCTTTTTCTTTAAAATCAAGATATTGTCTGACAATAATACGACCTTCGTTACTTGCCGACATCAAACATGTCCAATACGATAAAGTATCGTTATATGTAATGGATTCAAGTTTGAATACCGTATCCAGATCAAAGAGTACTTCTTCTTCATCTTTGTGTAAACTAATATTCTGGATATCCGCAAGGACGATTTCAGGATATTTCTCTAAATCCACGCTGATTTCAAATAGAATGGACTGATATTGATCGGAATGGGATCGATTATTTCCTTCAACGCCTGCAAAAATTTCCGCTACTGCTCTTTTCCAGCTCGTTGAAAAATATCCCTTCGTCGAAATTAAATGTCCTTTATTCTGCTCGAGTCGATCGATTTCAGCTTTGAATATCTTTGCGCCGCGATAAACCGTAATTTTTGCCGTCTTTTCTCGTAGAAGTTTACAACGCTCGACTAAGCATGCACTAAGATCATTTATATAAAAACGGTACGTATACAAGGGTTCAATGTCTTCGGTTCGTAAAGCTTTGTTGATAAGCTTGTAAATAAAGCAGTCTTTCGTATACCATTGAATCGCTTGATCGGCAGTATATTCATTTTCAAATCTGATGATATTCTCAAGATCCTTTGTGCTATCTTTGCAATCAAGACGACATTTGTTAATCATTTCTTCCTTACTCTTGCGTACGGCATCTTCGTTTGGTAGCATTTTTTTAATAACCTTTTTCACTAGTTGAAAGAAAATAAACATTCCCGATTCTTGGTCGACATCACGAGTCGACATCTGCTTGTCTTGGTCGCATACAGTAAATATGGTTGATTGATTATCAATATAATCAGTGATGTGTTCAACACTCGAGGTTAAATTATCTTGTTCATCGGACACATTTACTATTTTACAATAGTCTGTGGCAGACAAGACCGGAAGGGGCGTATCCTTGGTTTGACAGAAAATAGAAATTGAATTTATTTGCTGCATGGTGTGAAGTTTTCCCAAGAAATCCGCTGATGCATACGAGCTATCGATGATTATAAATATTGTTTGATCTTTGGCCTTTTCAGCGTAGGAAAGGCAGTCATTGTTGTTGGAAAATAAATGTAAATTATCAGTTAATTGACGTAAAATCTTCTCGATTGGACGAATATCATTGTCATCAGCAATAGATTGCGACGGATTAATTTGACGATGAAGTAGAATAAGAGCGATTTGTTCACGATTGATTCTTATTCTTGGTGGTTCTCGTCTCTCGTTCGATGGTTTATCATCAATTGGTTTGTCTTGAAGAGACATGTTTTCTAAACTTACCTACAGCGATGAGTAACACACGACATAAAGAGAAGGGAAAATATGTAACACTCGTATTTAAGATGATGTTTAGATGTCTATGAGAAAAAGGAAAAACAGGAAAGTTGAAGAAATGCAAAACTTGAGTTTTTTTTCCAACTTCATTCATAAGGTTTCTATATTTTTGCCATTGACTATTACACAGTTACGATATTTATTTGAATCTAGGAGAGGATAAATTATTGATTTAAGGTAACAAAATGAATAATATCAGGTACCATTATGAAGCTTTACAACTAGAACGTTTCTTTTCTGACGATATCAAAACAAACTCCTATCGTAGCATTTGACATGCTTCACAAATCATTTGCTTCCCATTCATAGTTGGAATAAACCAACCTTTGCATTCTAATCTTTTACATTTTAGTTGCTCAATTAAGGTTTCATAGGACAAATCACTATTTCCATTAGATTCATTTCGACATCGTATGCACTCGCAGTCGAAGAAAAACTCTTCCTTTAGTTTTTGTTTTCTTTTCAATTGGTTCTGAATAATTTCTTGTGAATTGTCAGAAAGTGTCGTGTCTCTTTCTAAATAACTGTAACAAACTTCGTCGCCTGGTTTTATTGAGCGAGTGGCGAAATACACGACGTCACCGACGTGAAAATCATTTCGATCATCTTGAACAGGAAAACGTGCTAAATTCGGTGAACATGAATGATTGACAAATGCAGCTGATGGATAGATTCCCATGGCGTAAGTTTGTGGCGGTGCAGCATATCCATCCAATTTAAATGTAATGTGAAATAAAGCGTTGACCTCTTCGATGCAAACGAGAATAAATACTTTTTCTAATAACACCTTCGTTGCGTTTCGTTCATTTGATTGAATTCTGTCATCAAACCATTGATCGAAATCATCTATATGAACCTTTGCCGTGTCTTCACTAGCAGGAAGAAATACTTCAATGAAATCGTTCGATTTTTCATAAACAAGCGTCGTTAAAATGTATTCTGTTAACAGTTTTGCGATGCATTCGAATTCCTTTGCCTTTTCCTTTGAAAACTTGCCGGCGTGCGACGATGATAACCAAACTTCATCAAATGACATGTGATTCGATTTTTGTGAAAGATCTTTGAATCGTCTCGTTAGAATTCGCATGACTAATCGAGCATAATTCACCACCTCATCGTTGTAACCAAGCTTTTCTAGCTGAAAGATTTTCTCCAGAAATGAACATTCATATTGATGATACTCATTCCAGTGTTGTTCTTCGCAATACCTTGAACAGTAATACGCACGATGACAATTGTTTCGACACTCATGTTTCGCTTTCATCGATATTAGCATACAATTTGCACACACTTGGTCTTTGTAGGTTACATATGGAACAAGAACGTACGGTTTCCATACGAATGCAATATCCTCTTGTGATAGCTCTTCATTAGCGATCATGTATCGTCCTCTTCCTTCCTTGAATATAATTTCAAATTTGTTAGAACTCATTGAGACAGATTTTTTTCTAAATGAAATGTTACTTTGCCATGTGCGCGAAGAATACGAATGAAAAGATAAAAGAATTCCTTCATCTGATAAATTTACACTGTAGAAAGATGGTTTTTTGATAAATTCATCGACACGAATGATAATACACGTTATTTGTTAACAATTTAAACAGTTGTCATTCTTGGCGACAGTTTGTAACGATCAAAGATGATTTGAGGTTGTCAGTTAAATCCTTTTACCGTTACATCCATGCTTAGCTCTACTATATAGCATCGTTACTGTAATAAAACTAAGTTCTCAAAGAAATTTCGTAGTATACAGGGTAATACCAAGAACACTACTCTCTATATATTCTGTGGTATTTGAGTGTCCAACGTATTTTATGACATTGATCTTTTAATTTGAGTTGGAGTATAATATTATTGGAATTACGTAAATCTGTTTTATATTACAAGCATACGACTACACTACTAAGATTTTGATTATCATCGTTTACTTGGCTTTTCTTATTTCAGATGTGTTAAATAAATCTTTTTTCAATAATATCATTTCCTTCACTTAAGTTCTAAAGGGTTGACGCAATGTTTTAGGTGTTTCGATATGAATGATGCCATGTCGAAACTTAATCGTGAACATCGTCATCAACATGAATCTGAAGACATTATAATTCCAAATGTTAAATAAATTATAAAAACCTTGCTAAACGTCTCGATCTTTCTCCTTCCAATTCTGCTTGTTTTAAACGAAAAATTAACTCGATCGCATTGAGCTAACAAACCTTGTTATCTATTCTGTGTTGTTTATTATACAGAGCGTACTCCTCTCCATGTAAAAATTGTTATTGTTTTAAACATCAATTTTTATTTTGTTTCCTTAAACTAGGTTTACTATTAAAGAAAGACGAGAAAAGAAGATCGGTGTGAAGCTAGCACCATCGAGCTAGCACCATCGAGCTAGCATCATCAAACTAAGGATTTTCTGAAAACGAATTCCGGTCGATAAAACCGAGTGTATTGGATGCAAAATTTAATTCTGAGTCCAATGGTGACATTTTTATTCACCGGAAAACGTTCGGAGAAAAATTTTCTTTGATCTTTCTTTATCCTCGATACATGTCTATGCATCATTTTTCGGCCGTCGGCACGCAATATCTCTGTCCAGAACGAATTCCGGTTCATGGAAAAGAGTCTATTCGACGCAGAATTTGATTCTGCATCGACTGGTGCCACTTTTATTCGCCGGAAAACGTTCGGAAAAAAGTTTTTCGAATTAAAAAAAAAATTTGTATATATATGCGAAAAAATAAGAATCAAGGTAAGCTCTATACCGAACGTTTTCCGGCGAATAAAAATGTCACCATTGGACTCAGAATTAAATTTTGCATCGAATACACTCGGTTTTATCGACCGGAATTCGTTTTCAGAAAATCCTTAGTTTGATGATGCTAGCTCGATGGTGCTAGCTTCACTTCACACCGATGTTATACATATATTTTCCGAGAATGGGGACCCTTTGTTTCAAAAATTCTTTTTAATTCTCGACAAACTAACATCAGATTCGAGTTTCTCAACCCAAAAATTCCTTTAGTCAATTTTTGGAGAAAAAATTTTTTTCTAAAAAAGTAGCCCCTTGTCTAAAAAAATTCGAAGAACTAACATCAGATTCGAAGTCCTCGCATCGAAGTACCTCTGGAAATATCTATTGCTTAAAATCGATTTTCGATGTTTTTTGAACCTGCGGACATGCAAGCAAGCAAACAATTTATGTTTCTAAGACTCTTCTCTACGAGGAAGAGAACATGCTGCAGGAGATATTTATAATTGAAGTTGCATAAAAACCCAGGCCAATCGTTCCGGCGGCTAGGAAATTGTCGGAAAATAAACTTAACCGGCTGGAACCGTCTGAGCCGCAATGACCTGGGCAGAAGGAACAGTTTGTGAAGTACCTATATTGCGGATAATGATTAGTTAAGAAGTTATTTATTTCAATTTTCGAACATCGAGCCCTTTCTGGAGAATTGTAGACGATATTTATTATTTTTTTGTAAATCCATGCTGAGATACCATATTCTTTGAGGTATTTTAGCAGCGAGATAGGCACTGAATGTCTGTTGATATTGATTTACTTCCGAAGATTTGTCCACGTGTGCTTTGAATTTAGCCCAATATTTGTACAAATAGTCATTTAGTGCAAACTCTTTCGCTATAATATAAACAGTTACATCATTCCATTGATTAAGGTTGTACACCTGTTTAAAAAATAATTGTTATTTTGTAAAGGCGTTTAAACGCAGATGAAATTGCGTCTGTCGAAGCGTTTCCACGTATTTACTCTTGTGATGAAACATTAGACAGTCAGAAACGCATTTATTCTGCGCTTGAGAGTTACATGGATCACGTTGCCGTCCGTTTTCAATGGCAGACGATATATTTTTCAGGGATGAAGACTTCGCTTTTTCTTTTCTTTCTATTAGAAAAAAATATTCTTGCCGTCGTTGTTGCTATAAAAGACTGAATAGCGTCGACGCTGAGTTGTCAAGAAACGCAAAGAAGTTGTGTAGCAGAAAAATTGGCAAGCAAACAAATAAAGAGCAGAGAAGTGGGTAGTAGATGTTAGATGTCTTGGACACGGATTCGACCTTTTCTTCAAAGGATTTGCACACGAGTGTATTCCAACTCTGATCAAATTCGTTCCAGGTGGAACTCCGTGAATTATATCTATTCGAAAAAAAAGTATTTTGGGAAATATCCTTCCTTACCCATAAAAAGTGCATAAAATTCATGAGATGCCTAATTCGACTTATATTATAAGTCGACCCCCGACAGGCTAGTATCAATTCGAATATAAATAGATACCTGTATCACACCTATAACAGATGACTAGATAGAAATAGAAATAGATTTAGTTTTACTTATACATACATACCCCCACACCCCTGTGAGTTTAGGAATAGAAATAGGTTTAGTTTTACTTATACAGACATACCCTCACCCTCACTTGAGGTTGGGTGTACACGGGGATATATCTCGATTGAGGGTGCCGCGGTGGGTGAGGGTGTCGGTGTGGTTGAGGGTGAGGGTATATCTGTATAAGTAAAACTAAATCTATTTCTATTCCTAAGGGTGCTAGGAATTGGTCACTTATATTATAAGTCGAATTAGGCAGCTACTCATAAAATTGCAAAAAAAAACCTTCAAAAACATGAAAATTACAGAAAAAGAAGCACGGATTCGTTTCCTCACTTTCGGCTACCATTCCAACACTTATTCCAGATACTACTCGATGAGCTCTATCGATTCCAATCATGAAAAAATTTTTACCCATCCTCACCCTCAAGAGCGAGTCTTATCATCATACCGAAATACTGTGACATTATCCAACTACTGACTGTCTTCACATGTTGTGGAAGATAAATGATTTAATTGTCTCACTGAATTCCCAGGTCAACAAATCCGACGCTGGATCCGACCGGATTCCTGGAAACGGAATTGCATTGGAATCTGACTGGAAAAATTCAGTCGGTTATTGCAAATTTTATGAGCAATCTTTTTAGCTATACTCTATGATGACCCTTAGAAAATCAGGAAAATCTGTGTTTCAGATCCGACGAAATCCGACATGGCATCCGAGACCATCGGAATCCAGTGCGATTCCGTCATCCGGATTTCATCGGATTCGAGTATGGAATTGATCGACCTGGGTCTCCATGGATTCGTTTCTCAGCCAATAGAAAGAGTAAAATGTTTTTCTTTTAAGTGTTTCTCTCCTCGTATGAAAAAAAAACTATATAGAAGTGATTTTTCCGCCAATAGTGAATTACCCGATCGTTCGTTGAAATAGAGATCGGAAAAAAAGTATTTTTCAAAGTTGTTTATTTGTCTTAGGAAGATTCAGAGAGAAATTCTTCTGCATTAGTAATGTTATTACGCTACTAAAATAATTGTTTTTTTTGTCTAGACGTCATTCTTCATTTATGATGTTGTTAGAAGTTATATTATTGATCGTTATTCTTTATCTTTATAAGTTATATCGAGATTTTCAAGACGACTCAGTATCAACTTCAACGAAAAATATTGATAAATTATCCACACTATCTTCATCAATACAAACACAAACAGATGAATCAAACATAACTGCTCCCATTAACTCAGTATCTTCAGTTCAAGCAACTATACCACCGATGCACATTCCTACTGCAGCTCAGGAGCGGCCGATAGTAAAAGCAATAGTGACAAAGAGTTCAGCTAAAATCGATATTATACCGGCCTGGTTTGATCCTATTCCAATTCCTCAGGTACGTCAAAATCATTTGCCACCCTCATATGATACGAAATCACCAATGGATAAGAAGCAAATTGATTGCCTTGCTACTTATCGTTCAATGACAAAAGAAAAATCGTTAAACTTTATCCAAGATCCATTTTGCGGTGGTGTCGATGACACAGAAACAGTTGTAGTTGTTCTAGATCAAATTGTCCAACAACTCGGTAGTAATTTGAATTTTACCAATTCACAATACACTTTCAATGATAGTGATTATCGTGCAGCATGTGGTATTGCAGATCTCGGAAGTATTCATTCTTTGTTAACATCTGGAAAAGATGTTGAAACAGCTAAATTCCAATTTGGGTTCGATTCTAAAATTAATTATGATGAAATTACTAAAAATCCTACCACTTTTAAAGAATTTATATTGAGATTCATCAAAGCGATCGCAAATGTTATTAAATGTGCACCAGAATTTATTCGCGTCTTTGCAATTCAGAATGATCAATCCAAAAATAATATATCTCTTAGTTTTGGTATAACTACACGATCAAAAACAGAGACGCGATCTTTAGCCGATCAACTAAAGGCATTAGCGGCTTCGTCCTTTAATCAAACAAAAGAGGATATAGATATTTTACAGTACGTAATACCTGACCGTTATGAATATAAATTAGAACCGGAATTAACATGTTTACAATTGCAAAAGTCTGATTTTGATCCAAAGCATAATCGGGATTACAATGGGCTAAATATTCTTACTGAAGAAAGACGTGGCGGTCGTCCTTACTACTTTCCTGTCCCATGGTTTCGTCATGCATTGAAAGTTGATAATAAATACCCTCATGATAAAGTTTGGTTAGGAATGAAAAATGGTCCAGGTGAATGGTGTGTTGCTTATCATGGAACTTCAGCTGATTCGGCTAAAAACATATCTAATCAAGGATTTTCACATTCTAAAGGCAAACGTGACGCGTTTAAAGAACAAGCAGTTGCTAAACTGGGAGCTATTGCTGACGTAAACGGAATCTACCTCGCAACACACTGTGAAGGAGGTGCAGATGGTTATGCAACTGAATATCCTGTTAAAATCAACAACGGAAAAACAGTTAAATACAAAATGGTATTTCAGTGTCGCGTCGAGCCAAATAGATATACTGAGCATGAAGGTGTAACATCCACTGGTAGAGCACTACGGGTCTTTGATGAGAAAGCTGTACGACCCTATGGAATTTTATTGAAGAAAGAGCAAATACCTCAATCTGACGGTTTTTGTAACATGTCTTAATTTTGAAACTACTGTGCGCATATATGCATTTTAGCTTTAGGACAACCTATATACCTTTCAACATGGAAAAATTGACATTTTCTTGTTCTTTTTGAATGCGGAAAAGTGTGCGTGTAGAAATTCATTAGTAGATAAAAGAAAAATTATATATATATACCCTAAATCATTCATATCCCATTCTTATTTGTTATAAATAAAATTTACAAAAAATAACAGCAAAATGTCTTGCAGCGTATTGTTAAATTAAAAAAACAAATTCAGATAATATTCGCATAAAAATTTTGCACGTTACATTATATTGTGTCTACATGTGTTTAATTCTTATAGGTCGAAAAAGTTTGAATTTATTTCGATAATCGATGACACTTTCTCATCGCTGTGATGTTAAAAAATAAAAAGATAATAAGTATAGGTGCACAAAATAAGTTTGATAGTGAAAACATGATACGCATCATTTTATTGGACAAAATATCAGCAGGGTTGTAATCATAATTGACCCATATTATGTGTGTGACGGTTCCGGTACAGTTCAAATAACGAAACTGATGTAGCTTATTTCAGATCATAGCAATTGAACTGATGGGTGGTCAGTTGATCCAGAAAAGAGCCGGTGTCAGTTGAATAAAGAAAGAATTGCTGCGTCTCGTTTTCAAAAGTTCCTTTTTGATGAACTGGTTGGTTAGTGCAGTTCACATAAACCGATGGTAACCAGTTCTACAATTCAGAACTGTCACACACCTGACCCAGATTGGCATTAAAATCAAAATTGTTTTTCTTTCTTATTTTCACGGTACAAATTTATCAAAATAGACAAGTGCATCGAGAAATTTACAGTAAATCGGTAAAATGCGTTCTTTTGGTTTTCATATCACTTCCCTAGTCGAACAACTTGTAAGCAAGATCTTGCTCAAGAACTCAGGCACAGAAAAATGAACAGATCGTGGAAATTTAGGCACAGATAATTTATAATGTCTGGTAGCTAAGATCTGTAATAAGATCTTGGGTACAGACGCTTAAGATCTTATGTATAAAATATAATTTTCTAGTTGATAACACATGTAAACAACTGTTAAGATCGATCAGCATCGAACAGTACCGTTGTAGCAATGACAAGAATGGAAGTGATCGTTTCCTATTGACCAATGAGTCAGTATCATTGAAAAGAAAAATGGCCAGTTTCTATATTGGAGAATATTGCTGGATAAATGATCTTGTTTAGCATGATAGAGAGAGTTCAAAACTTGTTGCTGAACATCCACCTGCACTACAAGTCGTCCCGCAAATCTGTGGTCTACCGAATCTTGGTAATAGCTGTTACATGAATAGTGCTCTTCAATGCTTAAATGCTGTACCTCCCTTCGCACTATTTTTTCGAAATTTGCTCGTTCAGTCTGGAGAAGATAATCTTATTTCATCATATGCTAGATTGGTACAAACAATGTGGTCAGGACAATGTTCTTACAATACGGTTGTTGAATTAAAGCATAAGATGTGTAGATATGCTCCACAGTTTATTGGTTATGCTCAACATGATGCCCATGAATTTCTCATCGCTTTACTTGATGCTCTGCAAGATGAGATGACGAAAAAATTTGCCGCTGATACATCAGCATCTTCTATCATCGAAAAGTTGTTCAATGTTGAAACCATCTCACAAGTGACATGTGATGCCTGTGGAAAGACAGGAGAAGGAACTGAGTCGATGAAGTTCTTGTCACTGCCATTGCCCGATAAATCTACCGTTCCTATCACATTATCCAATTTATTAGATTTATTTGAAAAGAAAGAAAAACTCGATGGACAAATTTATTGTGATTCATGTGAGCAAATTGCTGGAGGTTATCAGAAGACCAGTCTTGGTAGTTTATNAATGAGAAAATAGTAAAGCAAGAAATATGATAACATAAACATCTGTTCAGCATCATATTCAGTTGATGTTATTTAAATATTGTCCCATCATCACAAATTCTGAGTATGAAACAGAATTGTGTTTCTCTCTGGTTGATGTAACAATAAGACGATAGCTTCTGAATGACGCTACGTTAGTCGCTACAGTTTGTGTTGTGCCATAGGATGATCTTTGTAGACTTTTAGTAAGACCCGAAGAGCCACTATAGATTGGAGTCCAACTTTTTCCAAGGAGTAATTCCGATTGATCATTGTTACTACCTTCGATCGTGATTGTCATCGGATCGCGCTTCGCTTCTTGGACGTTTGTACCCATACGAAATTTCATAAGACGAAAGGGGACACTTTTAATTGTGAAATAGAAACCTGTGTACATGCCAGATGTTATATTAAAACGCTCATCAGCACAGCCATGATTTGTATATTCTGTACTTAAGTTACCATCTAGCGCAGCTTCAGGTGGTTCACTCGGCTAGTACTGACCTACTCCTACACCTGCAGATGTATTCCAAATAGCGTAAACTACTTCATTCGTTCGGTTGAATATTTGGAAAGCTAAATATTAAACATTATTAAAATAAACATTCTAAAGTCTCCTCTGATAACACTTTTTCACCTGTGATATTTTTTGCAATGCTTGTGGATGTGATTGATTTAGCCGCATTTGTTATCATTCCGTTCGAAATTACGATGTTTTTTATAGTCGCGCTCTCAAGAGATATTACCACACTTGTCTCTTTTTCAATGAATGATGATGTCGTAATATCTGCCTCTGTTGTTATCAACGATTCAGTGATGTTCATTAAACCTGTTATTGTTGAACTTTTCTTTCGCAATAAAACAATCATTGTTGGAGTTACAATCACTATGACAATCAACAAGCCTACAGCAATACCGACTTTCACTCGTAATCGCTGCACAGCCAAATGATCACTTTCAGTTCTAAAATATTTGATAAATTATACAATACATATGAATAAATAGGCAAGTCAACGTACTTTTCCACTACACGTAATACACTGATTACATTATTCTTTCCCTTTGTCATCATTTACAATTCGCCTGTTGATGGTACGAGAGTTGTTAATAAGTAACTTGTTTTCTTCGTATATGAAAGAAACAACACTCACTCACGGTTAATATCTGCTGGAAGTGACGAAAACAAAACATTTAATTGCGTTACAGTACCATCTGTCACCAGTTTTACAATTCTCCAATCAAAAAAAAAGTTGAAATATTTCCACATTAAATCTCTTCAGTGTATCATACGCATTTACTTACTAAATAATATCTATTTCAACATTTGTGTAATCAGGAATGACTATTCAAAGTCTCAAATGAATTTTTCTTTGATATTTTTTAGAAATAAATTCGTTCGATTAATTTCATCGAAAGAAAAAGAAAATAATTGCTTTTCTTCATATTAACAAAACATAAGTTATGCATGAATTAACATCGTTACAGAGTAATATCGAAATATTTGTCGATCAATCACATAGTTTTGGTTTAGTGTAAAATTGTAAATATTCACAAACAAAAAAATCATCATTCGATTTGAATGTTATTTCTCAAATTTCTTCTCATTACAACTATTTGTATCTTCTTCATCGAAGGAAAAAGAAGAAATGAACAAAAACGAATAAGTAAAAATGTTTTTCTTTTCAAATAATAAATAATCTTAATCATCAAAAAATTCTAGAGAAGAAAACATCAAAAAATGTTTATGCATTGTTAATTGTCGATGTTCAATATTGTTTTATTAATGGTTCATTAGCATTGAATCAAAGTTCAGCTCGACAAAATGGTGCAGAAGTTATTCCGGTCATAAACAAACTGATCAAAAGTGTTCCATTCGATGTTTTCGTTTATACAATGGATTGGCATCCGAAAGATCATATTTCATTCATCGACAATATCAAAGATCGCCAAGAATATGTGTTAGGTGATCATTATGAACAATACAAAATAGGCGACACTGTGACATATACAGGACCAAAATATTGGACAAAACAAATCTTATGGCCAACACATTGTGTACAAAATACTTTTGAAGCACAAATTGCTGAAGATCTTATTCATCCACTTCCAAATCAAAAGATTTTTTATATAAAAAAAGGTACTGATCCAGATGTTGATAGTTATTCAGCATTTACTGATAATAATAAACTTCATATGACAATATTAAATGAGAAATTAAAATCAAAACATGTTACTCATGTATTTATATCTGGTTTAGCATTGGATTATTGTGTTGCTGCAACAGCTTTAGATGCAAAACATTTCAATTATAAAACTTTTGTTATTCAAGATGCATGTCGAGGTGTGGATGAAAAAACAATCAAATTTCAATTAAGAAATTTCAAAAAGAATCACATTCGAATTGTTCAATCAGCGGATATTAAAAAGATTATTAAACACGAAGATCAAAAGACAAATTTATAAAATATTTCATTTTCTTTTTCATTGAAAAATTCAATTTATTTCTTCGATCAAACACGTTGCAATGAACAAGATCATCTTTCTCAATAACAACTTTCCTAAATCATATTTAAATACGCAAATCAATCGATCTATTTGCTTCATTTAACTATGAATAATAACGAAAAGAAAAAAGTGAAAAGTTTCAGGAATGAATTGTGCAGATTAAATGTTACTCATTCAAGAATTTTTCTACTTGAAAGTTAATCAAACAGTGCAACACACTTCATATGTACTAATCAATCTTCTTTCTCTCCTTCTCCTTCTCTTGTTCCTTCTGTTCTGTATGAAGAAGAAAAAAATATGATATTATTTGTGTTCGTAGAAGAGAAAGAAAAAAGGGTAACTATATTGTTCTGAAGCTTTTTCCTCTCTAACGACAAATGTGTCTTTTACATACGTCAAGGATACAAAAATAAGTATTCAATTGCAACAAGGGACTGAGGGTGTCACTTCACCATATTTTTTCTTATTCATTTAATCTGTTCTGTGTTATTAGTCATTTTTATAAAATGTAATATCTATACGGCTTGTTACAATAATAAAATACACAGTTTTGGACATTTATCATCTCATACAATGTTACGAATTGAATTACCTTTAACAGCTAATCCCGAACCAATTACAAAACAATATTCAGATCAAATGAATCGTCTGGAGGATTCATATCTATCGCGTAAGTTCATCGGAGTGTCATTTCGATAAGTTTTTCTTTCGATTTGATTTCCTCGTAGGATATATGTCAAATTTAGCGATGAATCAACCCAAATGAACGCTTGAAACTCTCGATAACATGTGCTATCCTTTGCAGTTTAATCTTGATATAAAATGTGCCAGGAATTCTGATAACATATCTCGTATTGTGCGACGTGATTAATGAACAAACGCAGATTTAACAGTAGTGGTTGTCTTTATAAGCTCACTTGATTCTTGATGTCGCTAAAAGATAATGCAAACAGCGATAGCAGACGGAGTGATAGTGCTCTGCTGAACATTGAAAATGACTCGGAAAAAGTAAAATATGGAGCAATGCCATTTTCCTTCAAACACGCACTTGTAATTTGATAAAAGGGAAAACCAAGATTTTCTTTATTACATGTTTGAACTTTGGATACACGATTCAATGATATTTGAACAAAAAATGCCCTACCGGTTCCAGGTCCAAAAGTTTAGAAAAAAGCGACTGTTTTGTTGTGTTCTTAAGAAAATAATTAAGCAATAGAATATTCCGGTTCATTCAGATTTTTCTGTATCAAATAGAGAGTGCGATACGTGCCAATTTTTATGTCATGTTCAACAATCTCTCTACATATACAAAGTGTTAATATTTCATTGACGTCAGACACGTTTTGTATAAATTCTTTTTCGAAACAATCGTTAGAAGCATATCTGGAAGAAACATGTTAATGCTATTCGTTCTTCTATATGGAATATCATTCGTCGAATCTTTTCGATTGTTTCACACGAACAATGTTCTCAATAATGGTGATCACGATTGTCTGTATCGCTATATGAAAACAGGCAACGAACTTGGTCGACATCTCATCTCCTATTGCATTCGATCAGTCGATCCATTTGAAAGTAAATCTCTTCCTTGTTACGGCACCAGTTCTACTTTTCTTGCTCTTCGTCAAGCCGGAGTAAATATAACAGATCTTTTGGATTGGCACTCGCCTCTCGACCTTATTGCGGCCTATGCTGATTATTTAGAAACGGG
Organism: Adineta ricciae; assembly: GCA_905250025.1. Lineage (NCBI taxonomy): Eukaryota > Metazoa > Rotifera > Eurotatoria > Adinetida > Adinetidae > Adineta > Adineta ricciae. The sequence continues at coordinate 36,243 of CAJNOJ010000386.1, read as the reverse complement.
CAAGAATCCGGAACAAATATTCTGTAATTGTTCGGATGAGAAATACTTCGGTGTCCGATGTCAATACAGTTTTGCGCTTAACTTTCCTACGTTTGATGATCTCATCGAACAGACATTCATTCGAAATAACATTGAAATCCCTAAAAAACGAAGATTCGATGTGCGTCGACTGACAGAAGCACAAATGACATGCTACCAAATGTCTAATTGTACGCCGTATGTCAGTCTATGTCTTGACTGGCGACAAATTTGCGATGGAATACGCGACTGTACTAACGGACATGATGAAGAGAATTGTCTTGAAATGGAACTTAATGAATGTGATCCAATTACTGAATATCGATGTCGTAATGGTTTATGCATACCGCGAAGTTTCTCATTCGATTTAACTATGGACTGTATGGATTTTTACGACGAACAAGAAACTCATGATCATAGTCAGTATTGTCACAATGAGAGTTCGATCGACTGCGACGATCATTCGTGTGGTCTGGCCGGATTTAGCTGTGGTGATGGATCGTGTTTTCAGGACTATGGTTTTGATAAAGCTGGTAAGACAACAGAGTATGAAGAATGTCAGAGTCAAAGAAATTCCTTATACATCAAAGATATATTCAGCTTTAAAAATGATACGAATTTAAATTATACTTGCTGGCAGCATATGTGGTGTTTACTCGGCTTGTCTTGTTTGTATGAATCGCCCAATGTACAATCAAGATGTCAGGAAGGTATTTATTTTCCTGCAAGTTATTGCCGACCTAACCTCAATCTTCATCTCTCGTGTCCACAGTTATTTTTCTTTCCACCGCCGTATTACATCATGCCATATGTTCAATTACTTTACAATAACACAAAATTGAAGAACCGAGACAAAGCATATTTTTCTCCACCCATTGCTATCTGTTACAATAGTTCGGTGTACGATTTTTCTGCATCGAATTTGTATATTTTATCTGAACATCATATAGTGAATTATTCTTTAAATTACGAATGCCGAACGCTGGTGTTTTTCTATCTATGGCAATATAACGCGGGAGGCATTGGTATCTCACGTGCCACTCAATTAGCTGTCAGCATTCAGAATATATTCTCTCATGTAAACACGATCCCTCTTAACAATTCCAAGTCGCTGTTTCAATGTGCCAATGGTCGACTCATTTCTATTCACCGCATCGTCGATCGTCATGCAGATTGTTTTCCACATACAAGTGATGAGAGTAGTATCGATTCATGTAATTATAATCTGAGAAATCGGTTTCAGTGTGTTCTAAGTACGAATCCAACATGTATTCCTCGACGATTATTGCACGACAATCACTCCGATTGTCTATTCGATGTCGATGAGATTTTTCCCATTGGTTGCACGCATGAGTTCAATTGTCAATATTTACGTCATTTCGATTTAAAAGTTCAGATGCCAGTTTTCTATCAAGAACTATGCAACGGGCATTTGATTTTTAGGGAGAAAATTGAAGGCGAAAAGGAAACAGATGAAACTAATTGTGATGAATGGCCATGTAATGCACGTGCAATACGTTGTAATGGTGTTTGGAATCGGCCAAATGGATGCGATGAATTGCATTGTCCTCGCATGATTTCGAATTACATTGCCCAACATGTCGGTAACTGTTCTGAAAATGAGCATTACTGTTTTCAGTACAATTCAAGTGAAGTTGGTTGCTTGCCGTTAGTTAAAGCGGGTGACGGCACTGCTGATTGTCTCTTTGCATCAGATGAGCGATGGTATTTAGCGAGTCAAGTAGAGGATGAGCTCAATTCGGGCTCGCTTCTACCATGTCATAAGCCAGTTGGTGAAATTGTCAGTTTTCGAGACATTTGCAATGGTTTAGACAATTGCAATCTAAGGGACGATGAACTTCTATGTCCGTGGCGACAAAATTCATCTTGTAAGGGTTTCCTTTGTAAGAATGGTACATGTTTATCAAGTACTAGTAGGTGTAATAGAAAAATCGATTGTATTGACGCCGAAGATGAGTGGGCATGTGATTTTGGATATAAAATCGAACGCGCCATACCAAATCAATTCGAAATTACTCGTTTTAGTTTGATTAAAAATCGAAATAAAACTATGATTACCGCAAACAATAGTGTTCTTTGGTTATGCCATCGAGGTATCCTTATATACGATACAAACATGGAATATCATTGCTTGTGTCCGCCAAGTTATCATGGCTCGCAATGCCAGTACCAAAGTGAACGATTAACAGTTTCCTTCAGGATGGACATTGTGTCGACAATGAAAGTAAAATCAATTTATCAACTGATTTTCTATTTACTCGACGAAGAAGAAAATCCTTTGGCAGTAGAATCGTATATTTATGCTTTGACAATCCATTTATCGCTGAAACATCTAATCGTACTGACGTATCCTCGAACAAATCAGTCGAGCTCATCTTTGGGTAAACTATCGTTACGAATTGATAGCTATATTGTTACGCAGTATAGTGTCGATCCTTCAGTATCCTGGTTCTTTCCAGTTCAATTTCCGTTTTTACCTGTCAATCGTCTGGCTGTTCGATTGGTTCCAGAACAGCATCCTCCGGATCGTGCATTATGTCATGAACTTAGGTGTAAACATGGTGTTTGTGAGATGTTTTCAAATGTACACCGCGCTTTTTGCCGATGTTTTACAAATTGGGCAGGATCGACATGTGATCGAGAAGTAACTATGCTCAATTGTCGAACGCCATCCGTATCAGCAATCGTCAATGAACATGCACTATGTATTTGTCCATTGGGTCGAACTGGTCATCATTGTCAGGTGGCACATAGCAGCTGCGATACGACTCAATGTCAGAACGGTGGCACTTGTGTTTCTTTGGACATTCGCACTGGAGAACAAATCTGTCTTTGTCCAGAACACTTTTCCGGCACTCATTGTCAAAACCGAAATAGTCATTCAGTCCTTAGTATTACATGCAACCTTGGTAATATTCCAGTGTTGATAGTACATTTCCTTTACATACCTACATATCTTCCAGGTATGCTAGTTCATCGTGACATATATTTCTCTAGCAATGTTCAGCCGAATAAACCAGTCTCAATCAATGATGAAGATTATCCATATTTATCACCAATAATCGTTGCGCAGTCAATTCATGAACCAAATTCATTTTATGGCTCATATTACTTGGTTGGATCGTTGGAAGATAATCGAACATCGTTGACAACATCCATTAGTCCTCATAATCGTTGTCCACATGTCAGTGAACGTTTGAATAGCACACTAATGAATTTTGAATGGCTAAAACGCATTAAATTCTACCATAAATACTTTCGAAATGTCACATGTTTCTACGATGAGATATACATGTGTTTAGTCGATGAACAACATGTTCCCGAATGTTTGTATTTCAATCATGCGATAACTAATTGTACGGAGAAGAACTATTGTGAAAATGATGGTCGTTGTTTACAGAAAAAACGTTCCGGCCAAATCAATTTCGCTTGTGCGTGTCCGAAATGTATCACTGGTACGTTTTGTCAAATAAGAACAACGCAATTTTTCCTTACGCTCGATTCTCTACTTGGTGGTGTCATAATAACCGATGCACCATGGAGCGAACAGTCAATATTACTCAAGGTACTCACTACTTTCGCCATTCTAATGTTCATCATCGGTATTGTTTCCAATCTAATGAGTTTTCTGACGTGCATCAATAGTAATATATGTAAGACGGGCTCTGGTAATTATCTTCTGGTTTTATCATTTGTTTCTCTTGTGACAATTGTCTTTCTTGCCGGACATTTCATTCATTTACTTATCAGCCAAATTACCGTAATTAAGAATCGACGATGGCTTATCGTCAGCTGCACTCTATTCGACTTTTTGCTATCGTTTCTCGTATCGTTATGTGATTGGTTGACAGCGTGTATCGCCTGTGAGCGCACTAGTAATTCTCTTCAAGGCGTTCGTTTTAGTCGAAGAACGAGTGTTCGAGCTGTGAAAATTGTTATTCCTTTGCTTGTTACCGTTTTACTTCTTGTTTTACTCCATCGACCTTTCAATCAAGATCTTCTGAATGATCCATACAATAACGAACGTTCATGGTGCATCATCAAATTTCGACAACCTTGGTTACAATACTATACGATTGTTATCAATGTGTTCAATACGACCGTTCCATTTCTGATTAATTTCGTTTCTGCTATTGTGTTCTTGGTATCGTTCTCACGAACTCGACAACGAGCCGATACAAAGACAAAATACTCGGTTGTTCTTAGAAAACAATTCTATTTACATAAAGATCTAATTATAAGTCCGTGTTGTATGATCGTTTTCAAAGTTCCTTGGATCATTACAATGCTTATTGTTAAATGCATTGAATCACCATGGCAACTGTATCTAACCGTCGTTGTTTACTGTCTCTCGCTGATGCCACTGACAACAACTTTTCTTATATTTATTGTGCCAGCTCCAGCTTACTGGAAAGTATTTCTGGACAAATGGCATAAATTTAGTGGACAATAGGACATCTCAATATCCGTGAAAGCGAAGGAATGATAGGCATCTATGCCATGGAGATTATAACGATACAAATATGAACCATTTGTTGAAATTCAAACAGAATGACGTATAACTAGCGGAAACGATGATCATTATCTCTTATAAATATCCTTTTATTTTAGCAGATGTCATAATATTGCAATGTATTTCGAGATAAAGTATCATAGAAATGCTCTCGTCAGATTTCTGCAATACGTGAAACAAAATTGTGAAGAAAGCGACCATCTGTTTTGTATTTCGCAGGAAGTGAGAAAAAAAATCAGCGTAGAAGCACCGAGCAGAACATACTGGTCATAAATGAAAAACTATGTTGCTCATATACATAGTACTAATTCTACTTCAGTATTTCACAGTGAGTACGCGTCATTCATTATATCATTCCGATGGCGAAAAAACATCTTCTTTGTCATATAATTGTTTATATACACACATTGTCTACGATCTGTCAAAAACTACTGAAACATTTTCTTCCAGTACTCACTTAACTTCTTATTGCCTTCGATCTGATGATGACTATGACAATAGAGAAAAAAGGGAAGAAGTTCTACATGGAAGTGATGAGAATATAGCCCAAATAATTTCGTTCAATGAGCTGCAAAGGCAAGGTGTAACTAGTAACCAACTATTGGCATGGTTTGCGCCGATCGATGTTGCAGAAAGATATGAGATAGATGGAAATACTTCAGAAATGTTTTATAATTGTTCATCACCGTGGTTTGGCACGCTTTGTCAATATCGATTCAATCATAATGTATCTTTATCATTCCGCGACATAATTGAGAATACTTTTACAATTTATCGGTATAATATTAGTGATGTCGCTCATGGAACATGTTATCGATTTTTACCCAATTGTAACAAAGAACCATGGCCAATGTGTCTTGACTGGCGTCAGATTTGTGACGGACTATTCGATTGCGATAATGGAGAAGATGAACAATGGTGTGAACAATTAGAAATATCTGAATGTAATCAAGACGAATTTCGATGTCGCTATGGTGGTCAATGTATTCCATTAGCATTTATAAATGAAAACAGTGGGTCACACGATTGTCTCGATACCACTGACGAGAAACTATCAATACTGCTTATAGGTGGAGACACTGACTGTTGGTCAAATCCAACATTTAAATGCCAAGAAGTTATTAGTCGTTATTCCACTATTTTTCAATGTGGTGACGGTCAATCTTTGTATGAACGTCCAATACCGACTATTGAGACTTACTGTACCAATCTTCGAGACAGAGAATTTACTCGAATTATGCTCACATCATTGAATCATATCGAAGGCAACAATTGTCAACAAGCGCTTGACTGCGCACTTCGACTTCGACAAACATTTGATCAAAGTAAAGCAGTTTGATTGTTTTTGTTTAGGATTTCTTTGAGAAATACTTTAGGCACGCTTCAATCAACTGTCGGCTCTCACGAATTGATGAATATAGCATTCTGGTATATAAACTGTAAGCCTTTAGATAGACTAAGCAGTAATATACAATATTATTCAACGGGAGAGTACCTCTCAAATGAAAATTGTGAACCCTTATCTAAATATTGTACGTCTCCATGGTTGCTGCTACCTTCTCGTCCGATTTTTCTTGATTTTTTTCAATTTGTTTACTTAACCAATCGATCAGTTGATACGTTCAAAGATAATGTTACACCAGATTTCGTGTGTTTGAGCCCGACAAGATGTCTCTGGCTGGTCACATATGTGACTCCTACAACGACTATCAATGGATTAACATGCTATGACCTTTGGAGTCTGACTGGAGAAAAGACAATGAAACATTTCTATGATGGTGTTCGCCTACTTTCTGCAATTCGTGACACGTGCTTAAAAAAGAATATTGAGAAATCGTGTGTGAATTCGTCTTATTTTCATTGTAATCGATCAATGAAATGTATCTCAAAACATCGTGTGCGAGATGGTCGATTCGATTGTTATTATCATGAAGATGAATTAATTGATACTTTTCAAGAGAAACAGTTAGTTTCACAATGGAAACCGATATCTGATATCTTTCCAAAATTGTGTAATTCTGTCGATATCAATATCTTTGATTTTCTTCAAGGCTTAGAAACTGACGAGACAAACTGTGATTGGTGGCCCTGTGCGACTCCATACACACGCTGTAACTCGTACTTTGAATGTGCAGATGGAAGTGATGAACTCAATTGTCCCGACTCAACCTGTTCTTTCGATGAATATGAATGTCAAATTGAACCTCATGGAGAATCGATTTGCTTATCTAGAAAACACCTATACGACAAATACATTGATTGTAACAATAGTAGTGCAAGTCGTGAAATATACTTTTATAATGAGACATCGAACATTGCAGAACAATACCTATCATGGCAAATTGTTAAATGTATCAGTTATAATGCAATTTGTGGTGTAAAATATGATTCTAGGACGACAGCAGCATCAGAAAACATCTGCATGGTTGGAAAAAAACTGTTTTCTCTTCCCTTTCCAAGAAACGTAAGAAAATTGGAGACGAACACCCATCTGTGTTTTTTCAAAAGATTCACTGAAAAACCATCAATTGCATATCTAACAAGCAAGCACTTCGGTTATTATCCAGCTCTATCAATGAATGTATCTCTAGAAACAACTTCGAAAACGAATCATAGTCTGCAAATTACTACTTCAGTAGATCAAGATTTGGCAGTGACTTGTGATCGAAGATTCCAGTTATACTGTTTTCGTGGGATTCTTATACTTCGAGGATTAAATAGAACAAAACAATGGTTATGTCCAGCAAATTATTTTGGTTCACGATGTCAATGGCAAAATCAACGTATTAGTTTAACACTTCAATTTCGGCGAGACTTAATCATACCACCTTCTACTATATTTCAAATTATCATTATACTCATCGACAAGGATGGATTTATTACACCATATCATGAACAGATTTTTTATGTACCAATTCGTGACTGCTTAAATAAATATGACGTGTATTTACTTTATCCTGAACGACCAAAATCTTCATCGAATAATTATTCCATTCGAATTGATTTATATGAAAGAAACGCTCTAGCTTACTGGGGTAGCTGGCATTTGTCAATACCATTCCAGTTTCTACCTGTAAATCGAATTGCTGCTCAGTTACATATTTCTCGCGAATCGAACAAACAAATGACATGTACTCTTCCGTGCGGAAAACATGGTCAATGTATGCACTATATGAATAAAAACTCGTCATTTTTCTGTCGTTGTGATCAAGGATACTCTGGCATTTATTGTAACATTACCCATCAATGTAACTGCGCGAAAGATGCGATTTGTCTTAGTCCATCAATATGTGTTTGTCGTCTGTATAAATTCGGCTCACGTTGTTACTTGAAACATCCGAGTTGTCAATCCTCAGACAATCCATGCCAACTCAATGGACTTTGTGTTCCGTATGATGATCGGATAAGTTTAACCAGATTTGATTGTTTATGTACAGACGGATATATCAGTGAACGATGTCAAGATGGAAATACACGGATTGTCATTCGTTTGAACGAGATGCTTAAGTATGAAACTTCATTTGTCTACATCGATACAATTAAAGCGAATGAATATTCTTTACATGATCGATATATTTTATTGAAAAAGATTCCTTTTGGTCAAACAAGTTTAGCTTTTCATGTACCAATACAGTTCAATGTCCTTTTTATTAAAATACCTCATTATCATTATTATTTAGGAGTTCTTCGTGAGACTCATATACCTTTGGAAAGCATTTCTGTAGAAATTCAAGCGGAAAATCGTTGTCCTCATATAAGAGAACTTCTTAATGATACATTTTTACAATACGCACCTCTTCGACGAGTGAAGTTTTATCCATTGTTATGCCGAGAACATCTTCAAATGAAATGCTTTTATGACGATAGTGAAAGTTTAATGTGTATTTGCGATCTTGATCGTTTTTCGAGTTGTTTTGCTCTTAACAAAACAGAAAACAATGATTGCGATGGTCGTAGTATTTGTGAAAATGGTGGTCAATGCTTTCAAGATCGCAATTTATGCCCAAAGGACTTCTTTTGTATCTGTCAAGACTGCTTTTATGGTCAACGATGTCAATATTCGACTTCAAGTTATATGTTTTCATTTGATCCCATACTTGGATATCATATTCAGCCGAATGTTTCTGTTCATAGACAGCCATTAATTATTCAAATTAGTCTCGCGATCGTAACGATTATGTGTATCATTGGGATTAGTAACGGATGCTTATCAATGATAACATTTGGGCGAGAAAAACCAAGACAAATAGGAACTGGTAATTATCTTTTGGTTTCATCGATTGGGTCAATAATGATGGTCACTGTTCTAATATATAAGTTTTGGTTTTTGATTGTCTCTCAAATTTCAAGAGGAAACGATCGAACGACTCTTCGTATTCATTGTATCTTACTCGATTTTCTGCTAAAAGTTTTCTTGGCAATGAACGAATGGCTAAATGCTTGTGTCGCAATTGAACGAGCAATCAGTGTGAAACTGAGTAGTAGTTTCAACAAAACAAAGAGTAAAACAATGTCGAAATGGGTATTGATAGGCGTATTTATACTGATTGTTTCAACACATATTCATGATCCTGTTCATCGTGATTTAGCTGACGACACGGATATTGATCAGCTAAGAACTTGGTGTTTAGCCCAGTATTCAAATTCGATGACTATTTATAACTCATTCATAACAATATTTCATGTTTTAATGCCGTTTGGAATTAATATTCTTTCCGCTATTTGGTTAATTATAAGCTTAGCTCGAAGTCGAGCAGCTGTTCAACACGATCAATCCTATAGACAACATATCAAAGCTCAATTTGATCAACATCGACATATATTAATCGCACCATGCTTATTAATTATATTAAGTTTACCGAGAGTAGTTATCTCGTTTCTAAGTGGATGCATGAGATCAGCACGTCGACCATGGATACATCTTATAGGATATTTTCTGTCATTTGTTCCGTCGATGTTAACATTCATCGTTTTTATACTACCATCGAAATTTTACATAGATGAATTTCACGCAGCATTGAGAGATATCAAGAAGAAACTGCATAAAATATGTCAACGAGCTTAAATAGAACTGAAACTAATTGAGATTCGCTTATGCCACTGGTTACAACTTTTCTTTTATCGATTGTGCCGATACCAGCTTAGTGGACAGTTTTTTTTGACATAAGTTTGGTGAGCGATCGAACTCGGAATGTTTTTGTGTGTGATTATCTGTTCTTTTTATTGGCGGTATAGAAATATTCGTTTATTTGATTGATAATGAATGCAACTTGATGTTGCTTAATCCTGAAATATGTTATGAGAGAGATTTAGTTTAATACCTTTATTTATCTTCGTTTCGTGGTACTTTTCATGATCATTTGCCAAACATACGAGAAAGATAGTGCGAGTACCTGATGCTAAAGTGAGACACGTCAAAATGAAGGACACAAGTAGATGATATAATGTTTGGTTCTACCTTATGTGGGATTGACATTCACAACTGTGTTTCTCATTGATTGTATTTCAATTATTTGCTCATGTACAAATTTTTATTATTTAAGAGTTGATACAAAACGAATGATACGAATAGAATATATTTCAGAAATCCTCGCGAAAGTGTTCTTTACTTTTTCTTCCATTCCAGTCAAATAATTTATAAAACGCAAACCAATTCAATGCATCACAAAAATATTTTGCTGATACGTTCAAACCGATTCCTATGATCACAGACTGCGCTTGAATACTTCTTTAAATACAAATTTTTTAAATTAACAAAGAAATTCGTCTAAAAAAAACAAGTAATAAATAAATGACTTGAGCACTCAGTAGATTCAATTTCGATGTATAAGCTGCTTAAAACACAAAGCAATTCGCGAAAATGGAATTGAACCGCATCCGCCAACAGGACCAAGGATCGCACACAATGGTAAGAAGAAAAACATGGCAAAAATCCATGATGACAACACTAGAAACAATTAAATCAAATAAATAGTTACCTCAGATTTCATTCACATACTTATCGTCATCAAAAATTGTCCCATTTGTCCGTATGCAGTCAGTGACGCGTGTACCATCGAAAATCCAGCGGCAAACGTTGTAAAAGCTGCCATAAACACCGCTGAACCGACGCGAGAGACTGATTCTCTAACACGTACCTCCCGTTCAGCGTGATGCTCTTTCCATATCGAACCGAAACCGTGTGATTCTGACGTTGTTGATGAATATCGATTCCTCGCTTTTTTCCTTTCACGTTCAATTGTACTCGGATCAGCGTGAATATAACCAACGCCAAAATGAACAACGAAATCAACGGATAAACCAACGGACATGATTATCACAATTGCTTCGACAATGCCCAATTCCCATTTCAAGAAAGCAAAGATAGTAATTGTCGCAGCTAAAAAGAATCAATGAAATTTTCTTCGAGACGAAAAGGAAGACAGGTAGATTTACTTATAGAAAAAGTCATTGTAAGCAGCGCGTAGATTGCAATAAACAGATTTCCTGATGTTAGAAACAGAATCAGTAAAGCGATGCCCAGTGATGCAATGAGGGAAGAAAATGATCCAACGACAGTTTCGCGTTGAATACCGTAGAACGCAAACGATGCCGAAGAAAACCAGCCGTGTTTGAGATGTTCCGGTGCATGCTGCTTCATATATGAATCAAAAAAGTCTTTGACCTTGCGATAATAGACATCGTACGAATTGTAATTCGTGCGGTTGAGAGTACCTTGAATAGTAATTAAAACAGCAAATGGTCGAACACTACCATCGATAGGCGATGGTTTGTGAAGTAAAACCACCCAATTCCGTGACCGTTGTTTTTTCAATTGTTTTTCGCAAAATTCCATTGGAAGATTGTTCTCTCCAGCTGTTCCTGTTATGCACTGCATTCCGGTCTTCAATGCTGAAAGTTGATGCACTTCTATCATTGCGTCACGTATGGTTTCGTTGAAAGTACTCAAAATTGCATTGTGTTCAACCTGAAATGACACATTTCTCGTAAGATCGAACCGGGTTTTCGTCAACATACTTGTTGTTTATAAATTTTCTCCAATGTTTTATTGAAAGTTTTCCGGTAGTTTGCATAGACAATGATTGGATTTGGCGACTGAGTTAATTGTGTCATGCTGATTTGGTGCAACGTCGAGTTTGACTGCATACTTTTCGAAAGAAGTTCTTCGATCAAACTTTTGTTTGTTGTTCGTAAATATCTAATCATCTCGAAGTGATTCGTTTTCGAGAAATTAGCTTTCACTCGGTCTTGAACGAGTTTTCCTTTAAAAATGTTTTCCGTACTCAGCTAAACGACAATCGATGTAGACAAAATTAAACAATAAGTCGAAACCTACCTTATAAAATCCATCGAAATCTTTCTCTAAGTTGTAATTCGAAATAAACAAATCTTTTCGCGTTCCCAGATCTCTGATAAACTGCTTAAAAAAGTCCAATGTGACTTGTCGATGCAAATCGATTGGCATTAGATGAAGTCGACCCCGATCATTCATATCGAATATATATCCATCATCAATATCTCGAATTCCGAAAACGAAGGAAATCGGTGGGTAAGCAAAGAAACGATTGTCTTGTTTGATATAACCGTGAAATTGACGTTTCATTTGGAATTCATAGATCTCCATCGGATGAGTTTTACCGAAAAACATCACTTTCGGAGTAGATGGTACATGCAATTTCGGATAATAAAAAACACCGACCAAACCTAGAGATAGATACGATGATTTCAATGAAAACAGGTGGATGTCTTCGATTACCTAAGATTCCCAAACATAGAAAGAATAAAACGAGAAAATAACGTAATTTGATAATAATCATTGGGAGAATGTTATTAAATATATAAATTCGAAAACGTTGACATATATCTGCTATGGGAATCTTTATCCAACTGGTACAACACGCCATGTTATGTATGTATTTTTCATAAATAACCTTGAAGAAAAACAAAAATCATCATTCTCTCGAAAAGATTTCAACTAACAGCGAAAGCAGCGATGCCAGTGATTGTTATCAGAAAATAAACTAGGATTGATGTTCCAGTAAACACTCCGAAGACTTGAATAAATGAAATATTTGTTAACATATTCGTAAAGAAGGCAGCGGACGTTGTGAACGATGTGACAAACATCGATGAAGCAGCATGTTTCAGTGTCCTTGACATGATTTCAATCAATGCTTCTTCGCCAAGAGAATCATCAAAATATTCAACAATATTCGTCTTGAGTTCTTCATTGGTATTCAGATCATTCAACGGAACATTCGTATCTAAATAAATCAAAACGATCGACTGAAGTTCAAATCAAAAGGCCGATTTTACTATCAGTTTGTAGCTTCTCATGACGCTTTCTCAACAATTCCGCTTTTTCATGATGCCACGTGTCAAAAAATACAAAAATATCATCACAACCAATTCCAATTAAGATAAACACCGACATGAAACTCATCGTCGGAAATATTGGAATGCCATATATCACGCGATAGACAAAATAACTTACACCCAATGCTAATGTCGTGCCAAGAATGATCATAAAAGCTATGGTTATACTACGTAGATAGAGAACTGTTATCATAATAATTAATCCGGCAGCAATCATAGCAAGAAGTGTGTCTGAAAAAGATAAATCAATCGATTACCGAAACAATTTTCACGTTACCTTTGTATACTTGCGCCATCGCTGCCTTTTCTCTCACATAAGCGAAATTCACTGCGATCAGTTTGAGGTACTGATTTTCATATGTGGAAAATTGTCGTTTACCATCGAAATATTTCTGATAGATTTCAATTAAATCTTCTCCTTTCAAAATCGGCGTCATCAGAATCATTTGTTCAGTTTGATTTATACATTGATTTTTGCATATACAATATTTGTCACAATTTCCTGATGGGGGCGCTTGGTTAGCACATGATTTTGCAATCGTTTTATCATTTAAATCATCCATACAGCCACGTTGTAGACAGTATTTTGTAGCGTATGGTTGTCGTTTTCGACACATGGTTTGATCACGCGTTCGATTGTATTTCATAGTTTTATAATTCGATACGAATATCATTGAGAGCGAGACTTTCGCATTTGTTTTGGATTGTTGAAAATCGTTGATGAAATTCTTATCGAGAAAATGATCAAAAACAAAACGTGTGATGTTCTTATAGAAACACGTATGACGCAAAGCGGCATAAATCGCTTTCAATTGCTCTTGATATGTCCAATCAGCAGATTCGTGCTTAATTTGAACTCGATTGAAGAATTGATCACTCAAGGGAATGTCCATGTAACCATCGAGATAGTATGGTAAACATGTATGAAGTATCGAACGGAAACGATCCACATCATCGGATGTGATCGATTCGCAATTAGTTTTTGATGAGTATAATGCAACAAATGTCGCTAACGATAGACTCGGTACGTGACTTAATGCAAGAATATTTTTGAATTCTTTTTCCCATTTACATATAGAAAGTAGATGATTGAGTGAGAGTAAGTCATCGGTAGAACTCAAACGTTCGATATAAAACTCGATCATGCCATCGCGACCTAAAATATTCAACTCTTTTTTTTTCTTTCTCCTTGAAACGCGTGCGACTCGACTTCTCTCGGTCGTGTTGTTGTTGTCATAACAAATACACAACGTCAGTAAGACGAGAAAGAAAAAAAAAAGTCTGACTGAGTTATTTTCTATAATAGTGATAGATTCTCTATGAGGAAAAAGATACTCGAAGCATTCGTACTCGTACTTTTCTCTCGAAAACTGTGTAAACAAGTTTATAATCTCATTTCGATCGTTACATTTTACGACGTTCGTTTCGTACGACAGTTAACATACTCTTCGTATAATAAACAACTAGGAGTAGGTTACACACTTAAGTTACTCGTATTCGTCCTTTTAGTCGAAAAAGGTCATGCTTGTGTATTTCTCATGGGAAGATGAAGTATCTAATAAATCGTTTTGTTTACCTGACGGACCACGGTATTTATGCTCGAGGAGAAATGCGTACGGTCGAAAAAGATCAAATGATAGTCGTGCTGATTTATAATTCGTTCTATTGAATTGTGGAAGATTTCGAACAAAATCTAATACAGTTATATTGATCCTAAATAACAGAAAAAGATATGAATGTATCTGAAAAGTTTGTTAACACGTTACAGTTTGTTATCAACAAATTTTGTTATCAAAGTTTCCGTATCGAAATGTCGATCGCGATGGTATTGATAGAGTAATGTTGATTCTGGTTTATCGACCTCATCAATATAGTCCTCGTCGTCATCATACGTTGCAAGATCGTAGAAAGAATCGTTTAAATTATGATAATCAATAATTTCGTAATCGGAATTTTTCTTCTTCCATAGATCACTTTTTTCAAGAACATCATAACGATATGTATTCTCATCCAGATCATCAACAGATACATTTAGATATTGTTCGAATGCACCAAATAACGTACTTTCTTCTGATGGTATTTCGTAAGCCTGGCGAAACCTTTCCGCTGCATGACGTAACACCATCAATTGAGAGAATATCGTTCCTTTTCCACGTGCTCCCCATCCTATTCGTGGATCAGATAAGTCAGGTAACTTTGTAAACACAAACGCAATGACTGTTAATGTTATACAACTGAATACTACGAAACTAAGGACAAGCCAATGATGACGAACAAGTAGACGTGAATAACTGAAAAATAAATAAAAGATTTTCTAAGTAGAGAAGAAATTTTATTACTTACAGAATATTGAATGACAGGGACATCGTAAAACGTGAAATAGAGTGAATTATTTAACTAAGAATATGGTCTTTACCTTCACAGATAAGGACAAACGCTGTAATTTATTTTAAACGATTAGATTAAATGCAAGTGAAAACAGTAATGTAAATAGTATATACAGGTAGATCGATAAAATGCGACATCATGGTTACCATATAAGAAAGAGAACGAGTTATTACTCATGCATTTCATTTCATTTCATTGATCATTCAGTTTTATTTCAACGTTGCTAAGTAGAAAATAGTTGTTTTGAACGGATTCGATGCGATTCTTCTCAAAATGTTATTCAGTATTTGTTATTGTGACGAATGTATTCTCGTTTG
The DNA here is from genome assembly GCA_905250025.1 of Adineta ricciae. Taxonomy (NCBI): domain Eukaryota; kingdom Metazoa; phylum Rotifera; class Eurotatoria; order Adinetida; family Adinetidae; genus Adineta; species Adineta ricciae. Next base: position 20,610 of record CAJNOJ010000386.1, on the reverse strand, counting down.
CAGAACGACGCAATTTTCTATTGGCCGTACCGTGAAATTTTCTCAAAGAGTTTCAGCTACACGTTCTCTTTTTTTTTAATAAAAAGATTGTTGTTCATAGATGTCGTCGATGAATATTTATTGAGAAAAAAAAGATTCAAACAGACGCTGAACACTCGATAAATTTTGGATTAAATGATTCAAACGGATATTTTCTTGTTTTATTCCGATGATCGATATCTTGAGATAAGTTTTTCAATTCATTTTTGAAATTTTCATAATTCACTAAATTCTTCTCATAGTACTGATTACGTTCAATCAAATGACTCCAGTCTTCTAACAAGCCAGGCATACGCACACCGGTAACAACTGTTAAAATCAGTATTTGAGTGTATGTCTGGATATTTTGAATTTCCTTTCCTTCTTCTAATTTTGCTCCGATAAATCTTGGATCAATGACGTAATCACTAATTTGTCCGACATGTTCGTGCATACCCGTACCACTGACGATGAGATGTGCTAAAACATCAATAAATCGTTTTAATGAGACAATGCCAGGTATGCCTAGTTGTTTGCATAATTCATTAATAAACTCCGTCATACGCGCATCCACCGGTAATTTGTCATCGTCTTGCACGTTAAAAGTTATATGAAAGAAGTTTTCAACATATTTATGAATGCCCTTCCAAAAATGATTCAAATCGGAATAGATTGGATAAACTTTGTCCCATTGTTCTTTGGTTTTCGAGTTGTTTTCTGGAGACATGGACGAAGGAATATATTCAGGTAGTAAACGAAATTTGTAAGTCATAGAGATATAGTCACATACTTTCAAAAATTCATCGTAATCAAATGCCCATACGCGATGAACGAGACCGCGCCGATTGACTAATGAAATAGCAGCTTGGTAATTAACTGAAACCGTGTGATATGTAAATGGTTGGAGAAATAATCGTAGTGGATGACCATTGGTCAAATATTTTCGTGTGGCAGTGACCAATGCATTGCATTCGATCATATGTGTAACAATTAAATGATCGTGTATCGTTACGTAAGCGAAGAATGATGAACGCCAAACATATTTAGCATGCTCCCAGAATTGATCATCTTTTCTAACTAATCGATTGGCATGACACCAGTAGATGGCAATCAATTGAAAATCGCCATCGAAATATGCTGCTGCACCGTATCGTTCGAATGGTTTTCGAACACGGAAGATCGATAACACAGTCATGTCATTAACATAGACAGCGTTTTGTAAAGATGGATGCTCAGATTTGTCAATCCGTTGAGTATAATGACATGCACAACCGAAGAATGCCAAGCGACCCATCGCTTCATCTGAAAACATGTCGGTGTAGACAATATTTGGCAAAGGTAATGAAGGGAAAATTTGTGAGCGCCATGCCAGTCCTTGCGCTAATGTATCGAATCCCGCTAGACAATCATAAAAATCCCAAATGTTACTGTTAACTAACCAACGAGCGAACCTTCTCAACGGTCGTGAACCATTCGGTTTATCTTCGTCCCAGGACGGGATGAATTTTGCCATGTCGATACGAAAGATACTGAAATTCTTTATGGGTAAATGCATGGGTGGCGCTATATCAATAGCACGTGATGGAAATAAATTGGATTCGTTAATAACGATTGTCATTAATAGTCGAACAACTTTTGTGTATGTGTCTAACACATTCCAGCAATGACTTTCTTCGATTGGAGTCAATTTTCGGATCTTTTGTTCGAAGACGATCAAATCTTGTTCGTTTTTGTTGTTGGTATTATCTTCGTCGATGTCGTCAGTAACTGGTGAAAATCGCTCGGCGACATATTGGACAATATCGAGAGATAAATCATGTCCGGGACAGTATCGAATGGGTCGTTTGCTCTGATCCGGATTGATGATATCCTCTTCAACACCGTTCCAAACAAGGATTTTGTTCAAATCCAAACGATCTGGTAGAAACTCATCAGGATTTTCAAAAACCGTTTTGTCACGATTGGCATTGACAATTGAACAATGAATTGGCGTATTCTCAGGAATTTGGATCTTACTTTCAAAAGATTTTTCAACTTCACTAACGATTTCATCTGTTGCCAGGATATTCACTGTCGGAACAGCTTTATCCAGTCGAGCGCATTCTTTTATAACATTGTGAGGGTTTTTCTTGAATAACGGAACATTTTTTTCCTTGTCTGCCCACAATCGATCGATGACAGTCACTGCTAGTTTCGCTGGTGCCGGACTTCCAGCCACACAAAAAACAACGGTGATAAATTTCAAGACTTCTTCGCGCGACTTCTTCTTTTCAGCTGCCATAAAAGCTGCTTGTAAAGCCAATCCATTTTCATAGCGCAAAAATGCACGAAGCAGTGTGTAATAATTGCGTAGATTTTTCCGTTCGAAATGATGACCATTCAATAAGAAATTGAACCAATTAGGGAAGAATATGAATGGGCTTTGCACGCAACTGATATAAGCTAATCGTTCACTTTTTGTTAGTTCTCCATTGGTTGCCAAGACAAACATAACTTCTCCGATAGCTTGGTAGACTAGATCTTTCGTTGGCTTTTTATCCATGTGACGTGGAACTATTCGTGAAAGTTGAAGTTCCATTTCGAAATTTCGATGTTTCAGATTATGAGGAAAGGAATGTAACCATTGAAATATGATCTTACGACCTAACTGCGTATCCGGATGGTCAGTGGAAAGAAAAACTGTTGTAAAATCACAAAATGTTTCCAATGATGGTGAAATTTCCCAAGCCAGTAGCTCCGCATCTTTTCGTGGTGGAAGATCTTGAATATACCGTTTGACTATGTCATACGAATTCACTGCGATACCATTACCCAAAACGAAGTATGGAGTATGATAGATTTTACGAAAGTATTCTTCTAAGGATTGAAATAAACGAAAAGGTTCAGAATAGTTGGATGCATATTCGAATATAGTAGCGAATTGCAAAAGAAGATATTTGAGATGCCAGATCAAACGTCGTTGATTGCGATCGGTTTTGATCAATGTTAATCTCATCTCTGCTGTTACATTGCGAACAGATTCGGGGATGGTTTTTAAGTCGGATAATGATGATGATGAATACTTGTACACGATTCGACAATAGATTATCAAACCGATGTAACTTGGAAGAACGATAGTAAATAAAATTGTTAACCCAATAATGCCAAGTAAGAAATAGTAGATTGACGACAACGATTCAGGTAATCGATCAGCAAATCGAACGGTATGAGGAATTGAGAATGGATGTTTCAGTTGATCAATATGAAAATGGTCGTTTTTAATAACATTTTGTACATTCTTTTGATACTCTTTCAAAAAAGAGTGTTTTCCTACGATGTAAAGTACGAGGCCAAGCGGCGCAGCAAGATAAGTCAGGAAAAGGAGGATAGTAAACACATATCTTTCCGACGTCCATGTTTTGTTGATATGATATGAGCCACATGATGCCGTTTTGCCGCATCCTGCATAGAAATTATAAACCATCCATTGAGCAATCCATAAATCCATCAGATAAAATTGCTTTCGTTGAACGATGATAGTCATGAGTAGATCTTTGAGTGAAATCCAATTGAGCACTGGTAAGTCTCGAAAGAGTAGCATCAGGATGCATTCAATGGAGAACAGTAAAGTCGGTAAAATAATGCAATACTTCGAAATCTTGTTGAACGGTGCAAATATTAATGCCAACCATCCAATTCTGATTATAGTATCCAAATTGTAAAAATGATCTAAAAACCAAGTGTTCAACACCATGGTCGATGGTAGACGTGAAGAAGTGTGTCTAGTATTTAATCCAAATGCGCAATGGTTTTATATCTCAGTGAAGACAATAAATATTTTGTTTAGTAAGCGATAGTATGCATTCATACGAGACGGAGATCGTATAATCATCATAAAACTGTCCTTGAACCGAGTGCTTTTCTGTTTTATTGTTGTCATTTATCGTGCGATGATAACGCGTATCATTAAAAAGAAAAAGTACTGTCCAAAGTATTGATTTACCGTCTAAATATAGCTACACTTTATGACTGATCAAATTGCTTCATGATCTACTTTATTCAATTGTCAATAGGATTGCTTTTAGACGGTGCGATGTACATTTTGTTCCATTTTCAAAACTAGTACGAGAATGAATATACTTACGTGTACTTTTCCGACCACAATCGACAATCTCGAGATAAGAACGAAAATAGTGTTTATAGTTACTACCCTTTGACTGTTTTTCTCGTTAAATTGTGATTGTAATTGAGCAATTAAAACTGTTCATTAGGCATTTCGACATGTTGTATCTCATTCATACATAACAATACAAGTAGAAGAAATCTATCGGCTAACTTTATATTTTTATTTTCTTACGCAGATTGTATTTCTTTATTTCGGGTAACTTTCATCGAATTCCGATTTCGTTTGAAATCTATGAAATTCTGTACAGTTCGGACCATATTTAAGTCCCGATTGTCTGTTTGAGTACAACATTCCATTTAAATGATCTGTTTCATGCTGCCACACTCTAGCTTTCCAACCGGATAATTGCTCATCCGTATGCTGCACACCATCGATATCAACATAACTAATTGCAATATTTGTGTAGCGTTCGACGATTCCATATGCTTGTGGAACACTGAAGCAAGCTTCTCGATATAAGTTTGTAAACTGATCTTCTGATTTTGTTTTCGTTGGATCTGTTGATACTTGGTTCGACGAAATTGGCTTGTATGTTGGATTAAATATAACTTTTACCTCTCCATCATTTCCTTCGGGGCAAAATAAAAATATTCGCTTGTTTATGCCCCATTGATTCACGGCCATGCCAGCCGCCTTAGTAAATGGAGCGTTCGCACGTTCCAGCTGTTTTGCTCGAATAGAATAGATCATATTTGCCACAATTTGCTTTGTCTCAGGACTACAGATATCCTCTAGACGCATCTCTTCTATTGGGTTATGAAGAATGGGATCTGTTTCAACAGTTAATTTAAGTAATTGCAGGCTTTGTTGTTCACATCGATTTTCATTGTCTTTTTTGTCTTTTGAATCGCACTGCGACGACATCGAGCGTATTTTTTCTAAAGATTAACAATTACAATGATATTGACCCAAGAATAGTTTCGAACGGTGAGAACATAAGTGTTGGATTATTTTACATTTACATTAAATCTTAGTACACTGAGTAAACCTGTTTCACCCGTGTTCTTCTTGCCACTTTGGTCTGTGAAATCTCATCGCGAGAAGCAAGACGAAAAGAAAAATAACAGCGTATATACTAATCGTATGTAACAAAAATAATACTCTTCATTTCTTGACCATTTATTGTTGGTTTGTAGAAAGAAAAGAAATATATGATAGCATACCGCATACCGTGCAATACGAGTTACTTTTTATACACTAAAACCAACAGTATACTGTTTCTACTGAAGTCTACTTCTTACCTTGCGCTTTCGGTGAAAGCAGGCGCCGGTCATATGCGGCAATCTTCCGCGACATATGGCGACAGTTGAAACTAGCTGAATGTATGAGTCGTTGTGTGGTCATTGAACTACATCGATTCATGAAATAAATCACAATCTGATCAACATGATACCAACCAAGAGGAATGTTTCGCTTTATTACGGCATGCATAGAGTCTAGCTAAAAGCTGTATTGTTTAATCTAAAATATAGATTCATACAGAGAATATTCATAAAAATCATTGGGCGATGTTGTAACAAAAAACATAATGTACTGTTCTGTTTCTTCCTCGGTAAAAGACGATTTGAGTACGAGAAAAATACGAGGACGTTGATTGCCTACTTTCATCAGCCAAAACGTTTTTTTCTTTCTTGACAATGTGTAGAATATGTGCTATTGAAAGGAAAAGTTGATTGCTATAGAGCGACATCTAGGTATCGACTGTGTACTTAATGATATACGAATATATTTCGTGATTTTATACAACGTAGCAGAATTCGAGATTACAATATATTAGATAAATAGTAATATGACTGTGACTCCTCTTTGTTTTTGACGAAGTGTTCGCGTGATTATGGTTTAAAATGTGCCAATATCTCTTTCAGATCTACTAACTGATCGTGATCAGAAGGCAGGCGTTTCTCCCAAATTGCTAGCGCTAACTTATAGTGTTCGATAGCTTTGACTTCATTCTTCTTACACATGTATAAATCGCCCATGGATCGATGACTGAAAGCTAAATCAGGATGATCAGGATGCAAAGCGTTTGTTCGCATATGCAGTGCTTGTTCCAATGCAGTGGTTGCCTGTTCGATATCATTAAGTGCCAGATGGCTCAATCCGATGAGATATTGACATTTGGCGACGTCTCGCTGATTACTATTTTGCACAAAAATACGTTTGTACATGTCATGAGCCTGTTGGAAAAGTGCAAGTGCACCGACAAAATCGTTCTTCGCCAAAAAAATCTCGCCTTGATTTTTATAAGTATACGCTAGGTAAATGTGGTCGGTTGATGATGAGAAAATCTTTTTGGTTAATTGAAGAGCTTCTTCAAAATACTTTTCGGCTTCGTCAATTTGCTTCAGTCGATAGAGCGCCTTGCCGATATTATTGAGAAAAACAATTTGGTTTGCACTGTTAGTCGTCGATACTCGCTCGCTGATTTCAGCTGCACGACGAAACTGTTTTAGTGCTTCTTCATACTTGCCTTGTTTGTAATATTGCTTTCCGATATTGTTTTCGGTTGCAGCAGTTTGTGGATGATTAGTAGGAAAGAGTCGTGCTGTTATTTGTGATTCTTTCATTAAAGAATCTAGTGCTTTGTCGTAGTCTCCGTTGTGGTAGTGAGCGAACGACAAAAATTTGTAGCATTCGCTGATTTCTGGACCATCAAACTGAGAAGTACGCTTCAAGAGTGTATGAGCGCGCTCTAATTGTTCTAAGCAGATATCGTCATGACCTTTGTAGTAGTTAAGCAGGCCAAAATTAATCCATACTTTTGCAATTCCGACTTCATTGCTGTGTTCTCCTGCTTGTCGGTAGAAGTCTAGTGCTTCGTCGCCAAAAGCAGCAGCTTTCGAAAAATCTCCATATTCTTGGTAGGTTCGCAATAGATTGCAGCAAATTTGACCCTTTAATCTAAGACATTCATGTTCAATGTGCATACTGAGATCGTAAGCCTGTTGTAAATGAAAAAGAGCTTGATTAATGTCACCAAGAGCACGGCAGCATGACGCAATACCAAATTGAATGTGAGGATCATTCGTACGACGTAGTGCAAGATTCTCGAAATATATCCGAGATTTAGACCACTGACCCATGTCAAACAAAAGATTGCCGAATGCAACTTCATTGTCATCCGAATTGTCTAGTTCTTTTTCTTTAAAATCAAGATATTGTCTGACAATAATACGACCTTCGTTACTTGCCGACATCATACATGTCCAATACGATAAAGTGTCGTTATACGTAATGGATTCAAGCTTGAATACCGTATCCAGATCAAAGAGTAATTCTTCTTCATCTTTATGTAAACTAATATCCTGGATATCTGCAAGGATGATTTCAGGATATTTCTCTAAATCCACGGTGATTTCAAACAGAATGGACTGATATAGATCGGAATGGGATCGATTATTTCCTTCGATGCCTGCAAAAATATTGGCTACTGCTCTTTTCCAGGTCGTTGAAAAATATCCGTTCGTCGAAATTAAATGTCCTTTATTCTGCGCGAGTCGATCGATTTCAGCTTTGGATATCTTTGCACCGCGAAAAACCGTAATTTTTGACGTCTTTTCTCGCAGAAGTTTACAACGCTCGGCCAAGCATGCACTAAGATCATTGATATAAAAACGGTACGTATACAAGGGTTCAATGTCTTCGGTTCGTAAAGCTTTGTTGATAAGCTTGTAAATAAAGCAATCTTTCGTATACCATTGAATCGCTTGATCGGCAGTATATTCATTTTCAAATCTGATGATATTCTCAAGATCTTTTGTGCTATCTTTGCAATCAAGACGACATTTGTTAATCATTTCTTCCTTACTCTTGCATACGGCATCTTCATTTGGTAGCATTTTTTTAATAACCTTTTTCACTAGTTGAAAGAAAATAAACATTCCCGATTCTTGGTCGACATCACGAGTCGACATCTGCTTATCTTGGTCGCAAACAGTGAATATGGTTGATTGATTATCAATATAATCAGTGATGTGTTCAATACTCGAGGTTAAATTATCTTGTTCATCGGACACATTTACTATTTTACAATAGTCTGTGGCAGACAAGACCGGAACGGGCATATCCTTGGCTTGACGGAAAATAAAAATTGAATTTATTTGCTGCATGGTGTGAAGTTTTCCCAAGAGATCCGCTGATGCATACGAACTATCGATGATCATAAATATTGTTTGATCTTTGGCCTTTTCAGCGTAGGAAAGGCAGTCATTGTTGTTGGAAAATAAATGTAAATTATCAGTTAATTGACGTAAAATTTTCTCGACTGGACAAATATTACTACCATCGGCAATAGATTGCGACGGATTAATTTGACGATGAAGTAGAATTAGAACGATTTGTTCACGGTTGATTCTTATTCTTGGCGGTTCTCGTCTCTCGTCCGATGGTTTATCATCAATTGGTTTGTCTTGGAGAGACATACTTTCTAAACTTACCTACAGTGATGAGTACCACACGATATAGAGAGAAGGGAAAATATGTAACACTCGTATTCAAGATGATGTTTATACGTCTATTAGAAAAAGGAAAAACAGAAAAGTTGGAGAAATGCAAAACTTGAGTTTTTTTTCCAACTTCATTCATAAGGTTTCTATGTTTTTGCCATTGACTATTACACAATTACGATATTTACTTGAATCCATGAGAGGATAAATTATTGATTTAAGGTAACAAAATGAATAATATCAAGTAATATTAGAGCCAATCGTAGCTTTACGACTAAAGCGATTTATTTTCTGACAGTGTCAAAATCAAATTCTATCGTAACATTTGACATGCTTCGCACATCATTTGTTTTCCATTCAAAGCTGGAATGAACCAACCTTTGCACTCTGATCTTTTACATTTTAGTTGCTCAATTAAGGTTTCATAGGATGAATCACTATTTTCATTAGATTCATTTTGACATCGCACACAATCGCAGTCGAAGAAAAACTCTTCCTTTAGTTTTTCCTTTCTTTTCAGTTGACATTGAATCATTTCTTGTCGATTGCCAGGAAGTGTCGCGTCTCTTTCTAAATAACTGTAACAAACTTCGTCGCCTGGCTTTATTGAACGAGTTGCGAAATACACGACATCGCCGACATGAAAATCATTTCGATCATCTTGAACAGGAAAACGTGCTAAATTCGGTGAACACGAATGATTGACAAATGCAGCTGATGGATAGATTCCCATGGCGTAAGTTTGTGGCGGTGCAGAGTATCCATCCAATTTAAATGTGATGTGAAATAAAGCGTTGACCTCTTCGATGCAAACAAGAATAAATACTTTTTCTAATAACACTTTCGTTGCGTTTCGTTCATTTGATTGAATTCTGTCATCAAACCATTGATCGAAATCGTCTATATGAACCTTTTTCGTGTCTTCACTATCAGGAAGAAATACTTCAATGGAATCGTTCGATTTTTCATAAACAAGCTTCGTTAAAACGTATTCTGTTAACAGTTTGGCGATGCATTCGAATTCCTTTGCCTTTTCCTTTGAAAACTTATCGGCATGTGACGATGATAACCAAACTTCATCAAATGACATACATTTCGACTTTTGTGAAAGATCTTTGAATCGTCGAGTTAGAATTCGCATGACTAATCGAGCATAATTCACCACCTCATCGTTGTAACCAAGCCTTTCTAGCTGAAAGATTTTCTCCAGAAATGAGCATTCATATTGATGATACTCATTCCAGTGTTGTTCTTCGCAATACCTTGAACAGTAATACGCACGATGACAATTGTTTCGACACTCGTGTTTCGCTTTCATCGATATTAGAATACAATTTGCACACACTTGGTCTTTGTAGGTTACATATGGAACAAGAACGTACGGTTTCCATACGAATGCAATATCCCCTTGTGATAGCTCTTCATTAGCAATCATGTATCGTCCTCTTCCTTCCTTGAATATAATTTCGAATTTGTTAGAATCCATTGGGACAGTTTTTCTTCTAAATGAAGTTTTACTCTGTCATGTGCGTGAAGAATACGAACGAAAAGATAAGAGAAAATGTTAGATTTGTTGATAAGAATGAAAACAACGATTTCATTTATTACTAAAGTTTTCAAGCAATCCCTTTTTTTTAACGTTTACGAAAGTATATAATTGGTTTGTTCGGTTTTGCAGCATTATGCTCACCGCAATAGTGTAGTTGCATTTATTCTTCAATTCTTTCTACCTTTTCTCGTTCACTTGATGGTTACGCACGATATTTGTTGTACATAGGTATGTAATACACGTTTTATTTTGCCTTCGAAAGCAAGGAATGACGCATTTCGAACATTTACCAAATGAATTATTATTTCTTATCTTCCGATGCTTACACAAATTTGACTTGATTAATGAATTCATTCAGCTTAATCAACGGTTTCAAGAAATTGTTCTCTCGCATCTAACTCACATTGACCTGACCAACAACAATGTACCTTCATATCAATCTTTTCGTTTATTTTACGAATGTATACTTCCAGACAATCTCCACCAAATTCAATCGCTTACGCTTGTTGATTGTCATCAGCTTGGACTCTTTCAAATTTACCTACATCAATTCATCCATCTGGAATCACTGACCAAAAAAAATACGTCCATATGGGAAGCTTTAACTAATTCATCATTATGTGAACTTTCAACTTGTCTACTTAATAACTTCCAAACAATACAAACTTTTCTTGAGCCATTTAAGAAGCATATTCATGCATTGATCATTATTGGAACTAACATTCATGACGAGAAATTTTCTGATTATGGCCACCTTCAGAAGCTCGTACAAAACTTCACTCTCAAGAAATTTAAATACTATATTAATACAGACAAACAGTCAAATGATTCCGCCTCGCCTTTTCCAATATAATTAGAACAGCTACTTGACTCAACGTATTCATGATATACGTACTACTTCCAAACCTCAGCCATTTGATATGATATCGAGTCGAAAAACAAACACTATTCAGCTTCAAGCGGAACTTATTCTACGAAAATTATACAATTGCCGAATACTTTCACTGGATATGTCGTCAGTGCCAGCCAACTTTGAATTAAAGACAGGCTTGGTTTATAAGAATAATCGTGCAATAGAAATTGCGGATTCAGTTGTCTGTTGTTCATGTGAAACATTGGAGTATGTGGCAAAGATTATTGGGCAAGCGCCTCATTTAAATCCAATTAAACTTCGGAGCTGGCATGGATTCAGTTCTGTGATTAAACCATGCCACAAGATATTTCCGGAAGGCATAGAGGACGACAAATTATAAATGCGAAGATATCGATAGGTATCGGAGTTGACGAACAACCAACTCCTTACTCAAGACCTCTAGATGAATTAGGAAAACTCGTTCCGAACGCGAAACAGATTATACTTGACATTGAACAAGAACAACTCAATAATCGTCATTAATCATTTCTTGAGTTAGTCGAAGGTCTACGACAAAAGCTCCCGAAGTTAATTGATTTACAAAATTCTACGTGGAGCCCAAATCCAACAGCACCCGACAGTTACACTCAGACTTTAATCAAGATGAAGCTTGAAAAATTATTTCATGGCTTAAGTTATCCAAACCGACGACAACAAGAACACTTGCTGTTACGTTTTTTGGCTGTGAATATTGCCAACAGATTTTGCTTTGATATTCATATGATGTGAAAAAAGACGCTCGACTTCTTCGACACAAACGGGAATAAATATAAATATTGTTACATCAAAATATTGATGGGACTCGAAAATAAGACTGATTGGGCGAGTAATGCCCAGGTTATTGAAAAAAGTCTTGATATTTCTGTATGGCTTCTTCTGCCTTTCATCTGATATACCTTTTGCAATATGTCTAACTTTCGAATAAAGTCGGAAATCTTCGTATTTACTGCTTATATCGCATCAATTTTTTTCGCTCGTTGAACTGCAAATAATACGCGAATTCTCATATTCGTTTCGTCCTGCGATTTTAGGGTGTAGCCATGACGTCGTATTGATTTTATCGAAAGAATAATTGTTTGCCATAGCAGCTCTCAACTCCAATTCTGTGTCTCAGCGCGTTTGCGCACTCTCTTTTTTATTTTCAAAAGAAAAAATGGTTAGATGTAGCCAAACTCATAGATTTTTTATATTTGTTCTTTCACTCATCGTATAGAATTTTTTCTTTTTTGCTACCTATTTTTTACAGAAAGACGGTGAATATAAAATAAATTGCCTTGTAGAGCAACGCGTTCAAAGTGAGAGACTTTGTTCTTTGGTTACGAGGTAAAGAAATGTTCAGAATATGACTGTTATGTGGCATTTTTAAAAATATCTAACATAAACACGTACATGTAATAGTCGAAAAGACGATTCGAGTATTCGAGTTTTAAATTTAGAATTTGAAGCTTCCTAAATTATGGCTGGATGGGTGCGAGTGAGGGTGAGGGTGGAGGTATGAGTGATGGGCGGATGGGTGTAGGTGAAGTTGTGGAAGTTTGAAAGTTCAAAACTCGAAGCTTCGAATTCTAGATTTAGAAATTTAAAAGTCGAAGACGGTTTAATACTCGAATGGAGTTAACGATTTCTACACTACTCATAAAGAGATCCACATATAACATACTCTTCTTGTTTAGATTAATTAGACATGCCAAGTTGCTCTCTGTGTTCAGGTCGATTTACCGATGTAGCTGATAGAGTAACATCAAACAATGGCTTGTCCTTCCACCGAGACTGTCTCGAACAGCTTGCTGGCGGTAAATCCCAAGCTAAGAATCAGGTATGTGATTGTGTTTCCAAAGCCCGGGGGCGCAGTGTAGGTGGGAATCACGATTTTAAGAACGCACTCAGAAAAAGAATAAATTATATTTACCTTTAAACTCAAACTCTCGATACAGAACATCAATACAGTCCAATAAGATAAGCGGATAGCGTCGATCGCTCTTTCTTATCAATATAGTCTTGTTTTAAATTAGAGAATATTCAAGAAGTCCTTTATATACTACTCATATCTTACTTTGTTTTTCTTCATATCAAAAGCAACAAAATGGTTCCAACATCAGCGATCGAGGTGCCACTTCCAGTGCGCATTCTTTGGATTCGTCCAACCCTTTCTCTCCGGAAGCTACGGCTGCGTCGAAGTACATGAAACCCATCGGACATGTAGCAAAATTTTCTAAACTTAGCAGTAAATACAAGTCACATGACTCTTTGGATTCAGAATTATTGTTAAGTCAAGTTACACTCGTCGCAGATCCATCGCAATTATTGAAACAACGCGAAGAATTTCTTATATACGAAGACAATTTCAAGAGTACTATTGCTCAATCTATCAAAAATAGACTATCCTACGCTGATTTATATCGTGTCTGTTCTAAGTATGACAAGAAAGGCATGGCCCAACATGACACGAAAAGCGATGAAACGATGCAGTACTTCCTAGATAAACATTTATCCGGTGATGATGCTAAGGCATGTGCTTTTGCAATCTGCTTTTACACGGGTTCCAACAGTGGAACGATCAATCGTAGTTCATCCACAATGGCTCGACGGGGAAACGGCGAGGCCACAAGTATATTGGAAGATACGGAAGCCGATCACGCTAGCATTATTATGTACTATCTTATTTTGGGCTTATCACACATCAATTTCTACTGGGGCACTACTACGCGTGCAGTCAATATGCACGAGGCGGATCTTAACGAGTATTTCGAAGGTGCTATTATCACCTGGATCCAGTTTAGCAGTTCGATGAAAGGTGACCGGCCAGCGAAACATTTTGCTAAGCGTAACACTATTTTCACTATGTATTCGCTTACCGGTCGAGGCATCCAAGAATTTTCTAACTTTCCTGATGAAGAGGAGATTCTTTTCATGCCTCATTCATCTTTTTTGGTCACTAAGGTACAGAGAGATTCTTATCAAAACCGCATTTTCATGCGTCAAGTTGAATTAGGATTGTGCCAACACTCGGTCTTATGGGTAGACGACCATATCTTTGACGAGGATTGGGGAAACAAAGAGCATATGGAAAAGGCTGGTACACTTGGAGGTGAAGTCAGTGTTCACTTTATTCCGAAATCCAATACTGAAGCGGCACTTGCTTTCTTGAACTCTCCATTTGGGCAACGGTTAAAAGGGAAATCGAACTTTCGCATTGTGACAGACATGCATCGCGACAATGAAGATCCACCAGAAAGTGCCGGTGCAAAACTTCTTCTTGAAGTTCGCAAGTTGGGATTCAACTGTCCGTGTCTTGTTTACACGAGTAGGAAAGAAGAATCAGTGCAGGAAATAACAAATTATTTGAATCCAAGACAATTACAAAATGTAGACGTGACCACTTCAAGCAAAAAACTGGAAAAATTCGTCAGTTTCTAAGGAACTTCACGATAGTATTATTGACTATCACTTGATAAAAAAGACACATGCTATTTTTCAAAGAATAAAACATAATACTTATAATGATGCAACTAGCAGTTGTTTTGTCTCCAGTATTTTTGAAATGGTTGATTAAGCATAAATAAAAGTGGATGATGATCTTTTATTTCATTTCATACCTAAAAGTCTCATAAGCTGTATTCCGGAAAAGTAAGTAAAACTGGCGTCACTCAAAAACGCAGTCTTTTTTTCTTCCGCAAACAAACGCGCGAAACAGAACAAAGTCGAATAAACACAATTCTCTATGCGATAAATGTTGGTACGTTATCTTATGACTCACTGTTTATCTAAAAATTCTCAGTAGATTATTGAGAAATGACAAGTCGCACTGTTGGATAAAACCCTCTGTCGCCATCGAGAAAGTTCTCGAGCCTATAAAAAGCGCAGACAAACTTGCCGTGATAGTCACTATTTGCAATTGCAACACATTCCTTCGATAATACAAGCAAGCAACGATTTATATTTCATTGAATATACTATTCTATACTACTACAATGTTAGCTTTATTGGCGAAAAGAAGACCGATGATCAGTTTGAATTTTTCTGCAATGGTTGGATCTAAATTTAGTCATCCATTTCCACCCGAATGCAAACCTCAAGATCTCTACAAAGTGGTTGCTGAGAAACTCTATCCAAATTTGAAGGTCGAGAGCGAACCAGGATGTGATAATCGAATTGTGTTTCCATTTCGACTTCTAATGGCAGGAAAAACAATTCCATTCAATGATAGTACTGATGAAGACAAGAGTCGTTTTGAAGAAATGAAAAAACAAATGAATCCCCGAACTGTGATTCTCGTTGGTGAGAAATTATCAGGTGGTAACGACCGACAGTTATTCGGCATGGACGCCTTCGCCGCAAAATTTTTTACTGCATTGCGATCGGAATTGTACAAGCTTCCAACATCGTCAGGAGTTCAATGTTTAGTGTGTCACGGAACAAAAGATTGCGTTCAATTCATTTGTCCCAAAGGAGGGTGTCGCAACAATGTGTGCAAAATATGCTTGCCGGAACATTTTGCTCAAAAAGGATACATTTTACCATGCTGTATTTGTAAAAAAGTTATAGAACTTGATTCGTTCATTCCAGGTGATTCTTTTAAAACGGAATACGATCACTTTGAAGATTTGATTGAACAGCAACGAAACATCGATTTCCAAATTTGCAAGTAAGGTCTTCCTTGGTTTCCTACTCCAGAAATTTCCTTTACAAATTATGTGAAAAATAACAATTTCTTTCATATAGATGTGGGAAATTCTTCTTGAACACTACTATGTACTCACGCCAGCAATGCCCATATTGTAAACGGTGGATGTGTTTTTTCTGTAACTTTGATTGGGACTCGGCGACTATGAGCAACCAAAAATATTCATGCAGTTCTTCGTGCACTTATCAGCAGTATTTAGCTTTTGAATTGGTTTCAATGAGTAGTCAACCAAATGTCAAACTGCCCAGTGCACGATGCTGTCCAAAATGTTCAACTCATGGAATGTATGGCGACAAATGTCGAATGCACAAATGCAATCGCTGCAGCCGTGATGAACATGATTATTGGTTCTGTTTCTTTTGCTTGAGAACACAAGATGAATGCAAGAGACTTCATGGATCTAATACCTTTTCAAAATGTAGCGAGCCGGTAATTCAAACCTACGACGTGTTTCCTCGTATTGGAAGCTAAACAATCAAATATTATCGCCAACACAAATCCAACTGCAAATTCGTGATTTTCATGCTTATTCTTGATTGTATTTTCTCTAATAAGAGTGCATAGACTGTTTTCGAAATGAATGTAGTATCCTGAAACTTTTACATTTCAATGTTTTTTTTTCTTATTTCAGATATCGCATAATAATGAGTCAACGCGGAATTGAAAAACAACGGACTCGTCCTTCTCGAAGCCAATCATATGACAACAGATGTGAGTCGATGTGCTTAAATCTACACTGATCTTATTTTTTGTCATCTTCTCTTGTATTGGTATAGGTCGAACAGTATCCGACGGTCGTACAATATCGAAAACTGGACTACTCGCGACTGGTAGTCAAAATTCTGCTACTGTCAGTGATAAGAAAGGTATGCTGTGCTATTTACATATATAGCAATAGATGAAAATCATTCAATCTAGCACTAGAAAGGTTATGTTTATTTTTCTAGTTGATAACACATCTAAACAACTGTTAAGATCGATCAGCATCGAACAGTATCGTTGTACCAACGAAAAGAATGCAAGTGGTCGTTTCTTATTGACCAATGAGTCAGCATCATTGAAAAGAAAAATGGTCAGTTTCTATATTGGAGAATATTGCCGGATAAATGATCTTGTTTAGCATGATAGAGAGAGTTCAAAACTGGTTGCTGAACATCCACCTGCACTACAAGTCGTCCCGCAAATCTGTGGTCTACCGAATCTTAGTAATAGCTGTTACATGAATAGTGCTCTTCAATGCTTAAATGTTGTACCTCCCTTCGCACTATTTTTTCGAACTTTGCCCATTCAATCTAGAGAAGATAATCTTATCTCATCATATGCTAGATTGGTACAAACAATGTGGTCAGGACAATGTTCATACGATACGGTTGTTGAATTAAAGCGTGCGATATGTAGATATGCTCCACAGTTTATTGGTTATGCTCAACATGATGCCCATGAATTTCTCATCGCTTTACTTGATGCTCTGCAAGATGAGATGACGAAAAAATTTGCCGCTGATGTATCAGCATCTTCTATCATCAAAAAGTTGTTCAATGTTGAAACGATCTCACAAGTGACATGTGAGGCCTGCGGAAAGACAGGAGAAGGAACTGAATCGATGAAGTTCTTGTCACTGCCACTGCCCGATAAATCTACCGTTCCTATTACATTATCCAATTTATTAGACTTATCTGAAAAGAAAGAAAAACTCGATGGACAAATTTATTGTGATTCATGTGAGCAAATTGCTGGAGGTTATCAGAAGACCAGTCTTGGTAGTTTATCTCCAATTATTATTGTCCAACTGAAACGTTTTCCATTCGATGGAACACATCGAAAAGTGATGACCACAGTTGATTATCCGCTCAATGATTTCGATTTTTACCGAGGCAATCAACGAAAGCGTGAAGATCTTTACGACCTTCTTGCTATATCAATGCATGCGGGTTCTCTCGCTTCAGGTCACTATACGACTTGTGTACGTCACATTACAAGCAACGAATGGTATTATGTTAGCGATGATCACTACGAACGTATTACAGATTTACAAATCATCGATAGTAATCCTAAAGCGTATGTGCTTATCTATGCAAAGAAAAGTCTTTTTTAAAATAGTTATTTAAATAAACATGAAAAGTCAGAAGTTGTGACTTTGTTTGTAGCATGAGATTTTTTAGCTTCGTTCCATGTGTATAAATATTCGAAAGCAATGAAAAACAACACATGTGAGCGTAGATGTGTCATTGTGCATGAGAAGAGGAATGAATGAAATAATGTAGGTAATATATGCAGACGTAATTTTCATCGAGAAAGTTTTTATGGAGAGTAGGAGAAACTCAGAATAAAAAAAATAATAAAAGAACGACAAAACTAAAGAAAAACTACTAGGAAGTTGGAAAAAACGTCACTATGACAAAATTACATTTGTACATACCATTTCGTGTTTTTTATTGAAATCTGTAGAGAGGCTATACTATTAACACGTTTTGAGGATGCGTAAGATTTTAGAACTGACACGCAAATACCGTTTTCTTGGAAATAACTTTCAAAGTTTAATCAATAAATTCAAGTATATTATAGAAATGTTTATGACATCGATCTGCAATAAATATGCGTAACCGATATTATACTCTTAGCTGCATTTTAAAGTTTTTTCTTCTTCCAATACTATTCTTTGTTGCTCTTCATCTCATGGTTTATTTTGCAGAGTATCGCTTATCATGGGTTGTGCTCCTTCCACCAACGATCACAATAATGTTTCTCATCCATCAAACACGGACACACCCACTCGCATGAATCCACGCTTATTTATGAGTTCTGGTGAAAATGACAGCAAACAATATTCGAAAAATTTCTACCAGAATGTAGCCAGTTTTAATCAAAATGGCTTAATAACCCTTGAACAGGCGTGTAAAGGTCTTCAAGTTAACGGTTTACAGCAGCTAGTCCAAAAGGCAAAGAAAAATGCTACACATCCTAAACAAGGACTAACACAAGATGAACATGCCGCTATCTTTCTCTACACACAAGACAGTCCATTCTACCAACAACTCAATGAATCTTTGCGGCAAAATGATGAACGTGCTTTGACTGCCTGGTACGGGTATTTACAACTCTTCCTGAATGCGCTTCATAAACTACCAATGTATCATGGAACAGTGTGGCGCGGCATTCCGCATAATTTGAAAATGCAATACAAGAAAGACGATGAGAGAGTATGGTGGGGATTCAGTTCGTGCACGTCATCCTNAAATCTACCGTTCCTATCACATTATCCAATTTATTAGATTTATTTGAAAAGAAAGAAAAACTCGATGGACAAATTTATTGTGATTCATGTGAGCAAATTGCTGGAGGTTATCAGAAGACCAGTCTTGGTAGTTTATCTCCAATTATTATTGTCCAACTGAAACGTTTTCCATTCGATGGAACACATCGAAAAGTGATGACCACAGTTGATTATCCGCTCAACGATTTCGATTTTTACCGAAGTAATCAACGAAAGTCTGAAGATCTTTACGACCTTCTTGCTATGTCAATGCATGCGGGTTCTCTCGCTTCAGGTCACTATACAGCTTGTGTACGCCACATTGGAACCAACGAGTGGTATTATGTTAACGATAATCACTACGAACGCATTACAGATTTACAAATTATATATAGTAATCCTAAAGCGTATGTGCTTATCTATGCAAAGAAAAGTCTTTTTTGAAATAGTTATTCAAATAAACATGAAAATTCACAAGTAATGACTTTGTTTGTAGCAAAAGATTTCTATTTACGTAACTGATGGTGGTATACATATGAGACAATGTTCCGATGGAATGTATTAGAATGAGCATGAGATTTTTTAGCTCTATTCCATGTGTATAAACATTCGAAAGCAATGAAAAACAACGCAGGTGAGCGTGGACGTGTCATTGTGTATGCGAAGAGGAATGAATGGAATAATGTACGTAATACATGCAGACGTAATTTTCATCGAGAAAGTTTCTATGGAGAGTAGAAGAAACTCAGAATAAAAAATAAATAATAAAAGAACGACAAAACTAAAGAAAAACGACTAGGAAGTTGGAAAAAACGTCACTATGACAAAATTACATTTGTACATACCATTTCGTGTTTTTTTATTGAAATCTGCGGAGAGGCTATACTATTAACCTAAATCCAAGTCTATTATAGAAATGTTTATGACATCGCTGTGAAATAAACATTTGCAACCAACGCTATACCCTTAGCTGCATTTTAAAGTTTTTTCTTCTTCCAATACTATTCTTTGTTGCTCTTCATCTCATGGTTTGTTTTGCAGAGTATCGCTTATCATGGGCTGTGCTCCTTCCACCAACGATCACAATAATGTTTCACATCCATCAAACACGGACACACCCACTCGCATGAACCCACGCTTATTTATGAGTTCTGGTGAAAATGACAGCAAACAATATTCGAAAAATTTCTACCAGAATGTAGCCAGTTTTAATCAAAATGGCGTAATAACGCTTGAACAGGCGTGTAAAGGTCTTCAAGTTAATGGTTTACAGCAGTTAATCCAAAAAGCAAAGAAAAATGCTACACATCCTAAACAAGGACTAACACAAGATGAACATGCCGCTATCTTTCTTTACACACAAGACAGTCCATTCTACCAACAACTCAATGAATCTTTGCGGCAAAATAATGAACGTGCTTTGACTGCCTGGTACGGGTATTTACAACTCTTCTTGAATGCACTTCATAAACTACCAATGTATCATGGAACAGTGTGGCGCGGCATTCCGCATAATTTGAAAATGCAATACAAGAAAGACGATGAGAGAGTATGGTGGGGATTCAGTTCGTGCACGTCATCCT
>CAJNOJ010000385.1:0-85176 GCA_905250025.1 Adineta ricciae | reverse complement strand
TTGTTGTCTCATGAGTTGTTGAATGGGTAGTACTGTGTGTTGTGCTGTGAGTGGTGCTGTGTGTTGTTGAGTGCGTAGTACTGTGAGTTGTTGTCTCATGAGTTGTTGAATGGGTAGTACTATGTGTTGTGCTGTGTGTTGTTGAGTGCGTAGTGCTGTGAGTTGTTGTCTCATGAGTTGTTGAATGGGTAGTACTGTGTGTTGTGCTGTGAGTGGTGCTGTGTGTTGTTGAGTGCGTAGTACTATGAGTTGTTGTCTCATGAGTTGTTGAATGGGTAGTACTATGTGTTGTGCTGTGTGTTGTTAGCATGGTGGTTTGATGGTGGGTTGCAGGTTTCGACGTGTACTCTGAATGAAAGTAGGAGCTGGTTTTGAAAGCGAGTGTGTCTGATTGTTGGGCAGCGGTTGTGGTCAACGGTGGGATTATTTATCTGTGGTGCTTTGTGGCAGTGGAAGGCGGTTGGGTATGATTTGTTTTCTGTGGTCTCTATATAGCGGTGGCTAAGAGTTTAGCGATGGAGGGTGAATGGGTTTCGGTGTTCTGGTGGGTGTTATTAGCTGATGAGTGAGATGGGTTAAGTTTTGCTGGAAAGGACTGATTATGAGTGAAGTTTATTATACTTACTTGGACGGCGTCTTGTTGGACGATGTCTGGGTCGGTAGTGGTAGTGATCTCGATCAGGATACTCGTAGTTGTAGTCGGGATCTCTTCCGGAATATCTGGAGGGTTCCTGGTTGTCTGGGTCGTAACCTTGTTCGTAGGTGTTCGGTGTGTCTGGCTGATCGTCTTGTTCAGTGCCATAACCTAAGGGTTGCTCATCACCGGTGTGCTCTTCATAGCTGCTGTCGCAGTCGGGATTATATTCTGAGCGAGATGGAGCTTGTACTCCACCCATGAAGGCTCTCGTGGCTGGATTGAAACGCGGCATACCTCGCATGTAGTCTAAAATATATGGAAACTTTGTTTAGTGTGCATTTATTGACCTGGCGCTTATGTGCTTACATGAACCAGATACTGCATAGTACGCTATGTTGAATTGAGATGGCATTGGGACACCTGTATTTATCAGTGTCGCGTAACCATAGGCCATCAATTCGGCGACGGAAATCATTTTTGAGTTGTAGTTAATCAATGGAGGTAAAATATACACTAGGAAAAATATAGTTTTAGAGTTATCTGTGCTTTTGAACTGGTAAGTTACCTCCATTTCCTGAATAAAGCATCGTATGGCGAGTGAATCGGTTGACGTAGATCGGCATCCATCGGGAAAACCGAATCCAAGCTGGCGAATATCCTGGAAATGGAAAAAGAATTTTATTCGTTGTTTAGGTTTTAGTGAAGATGAAATATTTACGAAGTCGTTGACGTTCGTATCGAGCGTATGGAAAGCGAATTTCTTTGTATGGATTGTAGCGCCCATCGCGACAGGATTCACGAATATAAACGTTGAAGTAACCACGGTCATCTGGTTCATCGGCCTATTCATCGAGTGAATGAGAGAAATCAAAATTATGTGTAAAGTTGTCATACACGAGATAGTGCACGGTGTATTCGTTTGTTAGGATGTTCGACCACGACGGATTGTTTTGTCGAAACCTGATCGATTGAATCGACGTCTGCAATAGAAAATCCTACACTGATGCTGATCATTGAGAGCAAGATCAGTGTAGTGGCTAAAGTGCTGCATCTGGAGGGCCTGAATATGTTCCGAATTCTAAACCTATATTGACTATGAGCAAAATCCAATGTGTAAAGGTAAAACTTACCGCGAGAGTTGCGAATATTGGTTTTGTTCAGGACCTTCTACAATATCTTGTTGCTGCTCAACGTACATAGTTGAGCATAAAAGTGTAGTTCTCTTGAATAAATGTAATGAAGAAGAGAGGTTAGTTTCTCACGTAATTTCGATAGATATTTATACGTTCGAACGGTTAAGGAAACAAAATACTCGACGTTGTTTTTGGGCATAATTTGCCCACGCATCCTTGATAAAAAAAAAAAGGAATGGATCTGCGTTGGTGCGCCCATCTTCTGGCGGGAGAGCGAACATGCTGGAATATCATAACATGTAAACAATGGCATCTAAGCCGTAGCAGATGGCATGCATTCTTGTATCACATGTGTTTTATTTTTAAGTTGACCTGTATGCGAGGTGATCTATTCAAGTATATTGAGATGAGCAAGTAATGTATCAGCATCTTTAATTGACGTCAAAACGAGAAAAGTTATTTGTTAGATAATACTTTACGAAAGTTTCTTGGAAAATTTAAATTTCTTTGAACAAAGGTTACCTTAATTTAATTCAGATTGGATACAGACGGTGACATAATCATAATAAATGTTCCCGCATATAGAGATAATCTAAACAAACGCATATCTCTTGTCCAAACGTGATGAGAACGAAAATACATTCCATGGTAATTTTATCTTAACATTTTTTGATATCGCTCTTGTTTGTTTTTTTCTTCGATCAGTATATCTTTTTCTCATTCAGTTTCCGTTACGACAAGAAATCTTGGTCATATTTTCACACGCAGCAAAATTCGTTCATCTTTGATCCTCCACAAATCTTCTATTCACTCTGTGTCGAATCTCTTAACTTTCACCTAAATGAAGACGATTGATTGCTCTTTCCTATTTCATATTCATTCTATCACGTATGATCATTCTTGTTCTGGCAAGACATTTCCTCACTGGGATCCAAATATGTTGGCATAGGCAGAGGAAAGTATTAGATAAACAATAGATAAAGCCACAAGTACTAA
Source organism: Adineta ricciae (assembly GCA_905250025.1). Taxonomy (NCBI): domain Eukaryota; kingdom Metazoa; phylum Rotifera; class Eurotatoria; order Adinetida; family Adinetidae; genus Adineta; species Adineta ricciae. Next base: position 82,410 of record CAJNOJ010000385.1, on the reverse strand, counting down.
GAAGGTGGTCTAATTGATGGAACAGTTTGCGAGCAGATTATTACTTTTCTTTTGCCGATAGCTCAGTAATTCATTGTTTATTTTGTGGAACAAACACTTGGTGTTCAGCAAAATTGGAGAATATAGTAGCTGCAACACCCGGGTTCTCAATCAAACGAAAAACGGTGAAGCATATTTTTTCTTCGTTAAAATTTCGAAAGATCAACATAAGCCTTGAAGAGTCATAAACAGACGTACGATGAATAATCAATAAATGGTTTCCACCTACGAACGAAAGGTGAGCAACGAAACTTTCTTAGTCATATATTTACTTTTCGTGTCATATATATACGTATGTATATAAATGCACGACGAAAGAGAATCAAATACAGCGAGAATTCACATTTTCATCAGACGATGAGTGCGAGTAGTGCAAATCCAGATAAACGCATAGTCTCATTTTTCATATGGGTATGTGATCATTGAATCTTTGAAGTTCGTTTCTCGACAATCTTTCTCTAGGACCCTGAGTTAGAACGTAAAATTGACTGTGAAGTGAAAATGATCGATGGGATTAGTAAATTACTTCATGTAGTTACAACAGTTGAACAAACTATTGAGTGTAACAAAGCTCTGATACTTTCACAACAACGTATGCTAGCTTTTATGGCTGAAATCAGACGAAAACAACAGAATTTACTTCGACGCGATGATACAACGTAGAGAAATGTTTTCTACAATCCAGATAATCCTTTTTTTTTTCTTCTTAAGTCTTGAACCAACAAAAGCCACTGTTGTTCTCTCCGATATCCGTTTACCGTTGCAATGGTCGAAGATGAAAAAAGCCAAAACAGGTTTGAATCAATCGAAGTCTTTCTTTGTCAATCAAAAAATTCACCTGAATAGATCAAAAGAAGTTCGCTGTATTCTGTTTGGCACGTATTGGCTGTGAGATCATCGATACACAGTTGAAATTTATCGATAAACATTCCACGGAAGTCATCTTTACAGATCAACTGGTATTGTAAGTTGAATTGTTTCTTTTTCAGTCGGCTACTTGCACAATCGATCTTCTTTTTCGTTCTATCAGTGAGAATGTTTCACAAAATTTTGAATTGCATCTCGAAATCTATGCGCTAAATAAAAGTTTAGCTGTATCTTCGGCTGCAAAAGATTTCGCAGATCGATACAGTTACTTCTCAACGTTTGGATCGCCGCGACTTCGACGTAAAGAACCGGAAAATGCCAAGACTGAACAACAAAAACAATCGAAATTCGTTCTGATCGCTCGCACCACTTACACCAAAGAAAGTGTTCACAAAATGCCGAAAGCTCGTACGTTGACCATTGAGCCTTCCCAACAAAATCCGCTCATGCAATTACCGATCGACAACAGCTGTATGTCACGTTTTCTTATTCAACCTGTATGCTACACACGATCAGGAATATTCGCTGGTATTGTCCAAAATAACAATCGATCCTATTCTTGTATATTAACTGGTGGATCCTTGAATGGCGAAGAAATCATGCGAAACGATTATGTTGAACCAAACCGAATTTCAATACCTATTACGCCAGTAAGACAAATAGATCTGAATGTATATATGAATGATTTGTGATCGTTTAGGACACGCTGATTTTATCAAGGAACGATCATTTATCATTTTCGATCTATAATCGAGGTTTTGATCAAGAAGATTTCTTTGTTCACGATCTGTTCACACTGAACATGTGGATTCAGGCGTTACAACAGCATATCGTGGATATTCGTATGTATTCCATTCTTTCTCTCCAGTTAATCATGCTATTCGAATGATATTCAGGTGCTTGGGTAATGACTGCCGAACATTTGCCGTCATCAAGGCGCTATTCCTATCAACCCACCATCTCATCAATCAGTATGACACCGTTGACAAAAAAACCGACACTAAAAACAAAAGCACGGTCATTAGGTATGTGCATCATCGAGGGAAAAAAACATCACGAAAATGTGTTATAAATATTCTTTTCTCATAGATAATCTTCATCAAACTGGTATTTCTTCTCGGCCCATTCCAATGATCACTTTCAATTCGTCGAAAAATCTTAGTTACGCAAGTGATCAATACAGTACCGATGATGACAACGATAATGACGATGAATCGATATTACATACTAAATTATGAACGTGAGCTGTGCTATGAGACATGTTTTTTTCTGTCTATATTCAGTCAGTTACGATTGTGATACATTCTACTTCCTGTTATTTTTTTTTGTTCTACATTCATATACATTTTGTTCATGGGAAAGAAAAATATAGAAAAATAATTATTTAGTTTGGTTTCATCTGTTGAAAGGCTACGTAATTGAACTATGAGAATAAAAAATTGTCTTCATTGTTAATCAGTTTCGTCGACTGCTGGTTGAATCAAGTCATTCAATGCTTGAGTATAGTTTATCAATTGTGCAGCTGGACCTTTGTTGTATTTATGGAGTAAATCGCGATGGATTGGTTCCTGTTGATCATGAGATGATAGAGCACGTAAACATTGTGCAGCAACTTTCGTCACGCCATAGGCTATTTCGTCTGGATCGTAACCCGTCGATCGAGCTAAACGACGAGGCCATGTTCTAAAAAGTCAAAGTATATCGAATCATCAATTGAAAATACGAAACAGCTTACACTTCATACTGTTTTAAATGCCGTACGAGTGCATATGAGCAAGCAGCTATGTATGAAGATTTATGTGCAATGAAAGTATGAGGATCGATTAATAAAAGTTGTAAAATAAAAAATAAAAGACGAAGATCATCGTTGGCTTTGTCCATGGGTGAGATTTCACAGTAGCGATACACAAAATCTAAGACAGTTAGACCAATGTCGAAGGATAATGATTGAAGTACAACAATTTCTAAGGATTTGATATCACGTGCAGTTAATGGTTCACGATTTGCAATCAGAGAACTAATGCTTGGCCACTGAAGAGAGACACAGTAAAATAATCTCTATGAAATTCGTATGGCTTCGCTTCGAACTTACTTCAACTTCTTCAAATTTTCCTGCGATCAGTAAACAGGTCAATAATAAATGAGGATTACCATTGGTATACGACTCCTTGGGTATCTGACCAGTTAGAATAGCACGATCGAATAGATTCACAGTTAGAAAAAGTGTGTTGAGAACAAGTCTCGAGCGAAGATGAAGACGTATCAACTCCGAGATTTGCCCACAGCGTTGAGAACTATATAAATAATCAAGTAGGGTTTGAAAACGACGCTGATAAATCACTTGATTCGCTTTGGCCGATTCTAACGAAAAAGAATTCTTCAGAAACTTTTCTGCCGATCCCTCTTTGCTTACTCTTCTTTTGTTTTATGATAGGCAAAACAGGCATTAGACTTTGTTCGAGTTCAAGCAGATACGGTATCAATTCCGTTGGTCGTGTATTATTGCCCTCGTCGAGATTCTCCTCAGGTAGCAATTGTCCTTGATTACATTGATCCATTGTTGCTGGTTTGATTCGCGTCCGATTGACTAGTTGTTCATAGTCGATGTCAGCATCATCTGGACGTTCAGGTGTTGTGTAGTAAAAAAGACTTTCCTTTTTAATCGAAGAAAAAGCTGCCGGTTGAGACGTATCATCATCATCAACAGGAGTGATGCGAATGAAAAATTGTGCGCCGCTGTCACCGGAATGTGCGTTGTTCTGATTTAAACGTCTTGAACGAAGACGTCGACATGACTGATTTTCTCCATGTTCGCTAAGAAAGAAAGATTAGAGAAGTAGTACGCGAAGAAGTTTTCTTTCACCTTAACGTATCTTCAGTATGATCGACGAATGGCTGAACTTTAACATTCGGTTTGAGTTTCACTTGCTGATTTATAATCAACGACATTTGTCGTGTGACCATCCTCGTTTTCGTTTGTTTTATGACTGGTGTTGCTTCAATTTCCGATCCTGATTCTTCGCTTTCATTATTCTCATCATCTTCATCTTCGCTTATTTGAGGAATTGTTCTCTTGGCAGCCGCAATTGATCGAGTTTTAATTCCACTACTACGATCATCATCGTCCGATTCTGAAAAAATCATTGAAAATCTTATCGCTCGAAGGATAAAAGTTCTTCGTACCATCAGAAGTTAAAAGTGGCGACTGATTTTCCAAGTCATTTTCGTTCTCGTCTGGATCCGACGAAGACCGATGGGATGATTTTCGGTGCCGTTTACGTGATGGTTGATCCGCCGCCGAACTGGAACTATTGGAAACAGGACTTGCATTATATACAGACAGTGGTCGTCGTCGTCGAAGTTTCATCATCATATTCACTCGACAATTAATCGACAACACTTAGCAAAACGAATGACTCAATAACGAACAAATTCGTTTTTCTACGCGAACGAAAGCTTCCAACGAATCGACAGAAAAGAAAGACAAATCTCTCGATTGGCGTAAGATTTAAACAAATCCATTTCATTTTCTCTGTCAAGCACGTGGCGCTTGAACTGAAACTTAGGGAGAAACATGATTTCTCGTCATACGTTCCGTATTTGCTTTTTATGTTAATCGTATTGAATTCTCTACACACTCACTTATGAATACAGGGCTTGATTCATTTGTTTTTTCGCATCATCAATTCATCTCCTGTTTCTCATTACATCCGTTGTGTATCATGATTAGAGAAAATGAATTCATTCATTCCCCCGCTTCAAACACGCTACGAGATATATTTCGTATATATATCTATATAAATTTCTCTTTTTGTTTTATAGAATATGATAATCTGATAATGACATTGTCGCGTGTATGTTTCCTATATGTAACGGATGTGCTTGAAGGCACATCAGGCCGGGATTGGTTAAAAATTACTATTGGTTCTCTGAAGCAGGTGCCCGGAAAGAAAAAATCAATTGCTTGGCACAAACATTTTCTCTCTTGTCTTTTTTTAATGTACTGTATATATATATATATAGAAAGAGAGAATGACAAGTCCAATAGAGAAACATATCTTTGTCAAACATCGATCTAATTAATTGAGTTAGAGAGGAGAACAGTATTATTAATTGAATTTGAATATGTTCAATATAAACAGTGATTGTATCAGCGATCAAGCTGTCGGCAAACAGGAGCAACAAGGTAAGGAAATCAAGTTTTAATTAAGGTGATAGAAGAAACGGTATTCATGTGAGAAACACTTTCACTTTTTATGAGTTCGTCTAGCATGCCATTCATTGTCAACAATTGATGGAAATAATCGATTTTCTCCGCCGACGACAACAAGAACTTCATCATCATCATCATCTTCATTAACAGCATCAAATTCTCACGATGATACTCGCCTATCGTCATCATCGAATAAGTTACTGCTTTCTTCCTCATCGCCATTAACAATAGCCAAACCGAAACGACATCGGACACGTTTCACACCGGCGCAACTCAATGAGCTTGAAAGATCGTTTAGTAAGACACACTATCCAGATATCTTCATGCGAGAAGAACTAGCCGTGCGCATTAGTTTAACTGAGTCTCGTGTCCAGGTAAAATCATTCGAAAAAATCGATTCGTTTTAGTATATGTCTCTTATTAAAGGTATGGTTTCAAAATCGACGCGCTAAATGGAAAAAGCGTAAGAAAACTACGAATGTTTTCCGTCAACATTATCCATCTCAACACCCACAATCGTTAACTCCATACGGATGTTTAATTAACACAGCAATCGATGGGCAGACACCGTTGAATCAATCCGATCATCATCATCACCATCATCATGTGAAATGGTCGGGTACGACAGCAGCCAATAATTGTAATCAGTTTCCGTTCTCATCGGCAAATTTTTCTCAGGTAACTGCGCGAGTTCATCTATACGAGTTCGACTATCATATAGTTTTCCTTTAGATGGATCAATCACTGACTCCACACTTCTACTCATCAACAGCCATGGCTGATTATGTTAATCTACCACCACCTTCGGCAGCATCGACAACCTCACTCTTTTCGAGTGCCCTACCGTCGATAATCAATATCGATCCGTTAAATTCTTGCTCATCAGTATCATCGTACAATTTGCCATTTCCTTCGTCATCTTCCACATTGGCAGTGGATGTAATGACTACTGACAACGAAGATATTTGGCGTGGTTCGAGTATTGCCTCTTTGCGACGTAAAGCCGTGGAATATCAAGCAGGCAGCAATAACAATTTTAAATAACTTCTCTTTCTCTGTGTACAACGTACTTTGAGTTTTCTTTTTCATTTGGAAAAATATATTTACCTCACCTCAGCGTATACATGTCCAGTCTACACAGCGATGTTTTGCTTGAAGTTGTGGTCTTCAACCGGATAGCTATAAGATAGTGATGTACCCAATTTACTCACATCACAGGAAGATTTTATTCTGATCCACTATAACGAAAGCAGTTATAAAATTGTAACTGTATATAGAAGATTAAGTGCCATGCTCATCTTTTGTTACAATTAGAGAGAGAAGAAGAAGAAGAAACAAGCGAGCAAGAAAGGCAGTGTTTTGTAACATAATATGACAGTAATGAATTTTGTCAGGACGATTAGTTCATACTAAATATATTTATCAAACCGTTGGACTCAGCTAGTTTAATAAAATGACAAATCGAAATGCGAGAATGGGTCAGATATATTCCGGTTTTTTCTTAAATTTAACTCTACCAGACGCTATAATTGGTTCAATGGTTTTTTGCGGCGAATGTTCTATGATATCAGAAGGCGTACGTTCTAGTAGATTGTCAAAACGTTTCACCCACGGATCATCCGTATCATCTTCACCGCCATTATTGTCATTCGTTGAATGCGCACTATAACTTGGTCGTGCAAATTTCGAAACTAATTTTCCAACAATCGGTACTGATGCTCTGTCTTTTCGATGTGGGATAGATGTAGGTAGGTGCTTATGCAGGGATGACGATGATGAAGGACTCGTCGAATATTTAATTCGACATACATTGGCGTAGATTGGCTCGGATTCATTCTGTTGCTGATTAATTGTTGATGAACGTTCGGAACTTGATGCATGATGTTGCGCAGAAAAAGCAATTTGTTTGTCTGCCATTGGATTATTTCCTTCAAGACTTTTGCCTCTTGACGCACGAATTAAAGGAGTTTCATCTCGACGAGAACGATGCGAAGATAATATGGAATGATTACTCTTAGTGGAGAAATCTTGAATTTCTTGCGAACATTTCGGTGTTAACAGGGACGATTCGCCATCAATCAATTTCCATGTGAGTGTCAATGTGACTGAATCCGTCGCACCGAAAATGTCCCACGACAGTACATAACGACAACTCTCCTTCGTCATTGTGCGGAGAAAGTTAATAACCGGATGAGGCAATTCAAGCACATCCATTCGATTAAATCATCCGTCTGTCGACAAACTTGAACATCTAAAAGCTGAGAAAAAAAACGTTAATATCAAATTGTTCGCACTATCACTTTGACTCATAGATTTGTTCTCAATGCATCGTTTTCTTCTCCATCTTCGATGTGCTCTTTCTCTTGTGCCCCTAGGAGAACGTGCATTTTCTGCGTAAACACAATCTATTTTTTATCTTCTTGGTTGAGATTGAAAAATCTCTATTTTCTACTTATGACGATGAATGCATAAACGCGTGAGAATAATAAGGAGAAGAAGAATCCTATATCCCGTCGATGTCATTTCCGTTAGAACAACAATCAAATAAAAGAGAATCTTGATCTGATTGTATCGTTCTCGAAAACTTAATGTCAATTAGATTGATAAACACCTGTTCGTTCTCGAGCAATATCATATGGACATCATCGAATTCTTTTTTGGCTTAAGTCAATTAACTTCTTCTAATCTTGTGCTCAGCTCTACTCTCGTCTGATAGAATGTTAATGACAAAAACGGTATTCCGACGGCTCGAAGAAGAACCTTGAACTCAATCTTGCTTGAACAAAAGAAAACATATAAGGTTGTGTTTGTGATAGACAGACGAGTATAATAGTGTGGCAATTTTAGATCAATTTACTCGTGCCAGTCCAAATCAATTTTTTTAATGAGAAACAAACCGAGATAGTTCGCGTAATCCGACTCGGTGACGGCATCCCGCCATGTGAAATAACTTCTTTCTGCTCCCTACTCATTCCTTACAGAGAAATCCATGAGCACGATTCACAAAACGCAAAAGATTGCAGGTCGGAAATTGTAATGACACCAAGCGATCATACATTATCAATATTTCTGTCACTATTAATAATTTTAACGCATGTTTAGCTAACAGCATCGCTAAAACGAACATTTCAAATAATTATTAATTCCGAATTGTCACATTCATTTATCGGCGTGAGCGAAGGCACTCAGCACGCACAAACGGCGTCTTATCTATTACAATTACATCGCATTGGAGATCAATCATGCTTGCTGGTTGCCAGAGAACATCGGAGATTATTACTTCATGTGTTGACAAGATAATTGCTCCTTGTGTTTGTTGATAATTTGCATTGATTCGTCAGTGATAACAGATGCGTTGACATCTACTTCGAAAATTCTCAATGTGACTCGTTGCGAAACGGAGATGTTTAACATTTGTCATCAAGTCTTACCTTGCATGTTGGCGGGATTTGAGTTTGAAGAAAAGTCGACGAATATCATGCCACAACGTCACGACATACAACTTTAACGGTTGAATTCAAACGACTTTGATGATATTTTCTTAATTTGCAAAAGTAAGATGATTATCTCTTTTTCTTCTGATTAATCTGTAAAACTCTTTCGTCCATATAAATAGATTTTCTTTCCTAATTAAACATGTTGGCGAGTAACGATTCACTAGTCTTCATCCGAATTTATTAGTTTATTCTGAAAGTGAAACATCAATAACAAGACATACGACAAACAAAAGCTTTTCTTTTTCTTTTCCAAGACATTGCTTTTTTATCGAGTGATCGTTAAGCATTCGGTGCCAAAAGGTTCTTCAAAAAGTCATCTTGTAAGCATCCGTTGATGAATTCATCTTTGGTCAACGAACGATCACCATTGACATCGAGTTTATTCATGATCTTTTCTACACGCTTCGATGGCGAGTTTTCACCTTTACGATTCTCTTCTCCAAGTAGATCGTAAATAGCCTAAATTAGAAGAAGAAAAAAAGAATGCCTTCATCAAGCGAAGCTTTCAGTCATACAGTAACGATTTGTTCCATTTCTTTCGAATCTACTCGTCCATTTTTATCGATATCTAGACAAGAGAGAAACGAAATATTTCCTAACATTCCATCACTGTCATCCTTACCATACATGTTGAATGCCATATTCAGTTTTTCTCGTATGTCTCCGTGAGATGTTACAGATATAGCGATGAGAAATTCGACAAAGTCTTTAATCAATGGAAAAGAATGAGTTTGCACAAAGAGAATCACGATCGACATACCGATTTCTCCTGAATTATCAGTATCGAAAGTTTTGAACACGTGTGAACAAAATTTATCTGCTTTGCCACTTGGGTAAAACTGTTTGTAGACTTCGATGAACTTCTTCTTGTCTAGTTTGCCTTTTGGGCAGTCTTTCTAAAACGAGTTGAGCATATACATAACTAACAACAAAAGAAAATGCCCTATCAATGTCAAGATTTCCGTTCGCTCCAACGGAAATAAGCACTCCGAAGTTCAAGTTTGGCCTTTCATACATATTATTAGTCGAGATCTTTTGTTTTTTTTTATGAGGTTATTAACGCGTCCGTCGAAATTTAGCATATGTATGCGTAGGCAAACGATGATATTGGTAACGAGTTCTTTTGATTGAGAAGCGAGGCGTCAAAAAAAGTCTGTTCGATTAAGATAAACTGTTGAGGTAGATGCAAACGACGGATTGCATCATTTGATGTCTTCGTACTCGAAGAATCGTTTTCAAGAAATCGTCAAGTTGAGGAACTTTGCTCAAACAAACGATGGCATGTGACCTTCTTATCTGTTCGATGAAACTAATGTTTAGATAAAATTGTCTTCGATGTGTTTGTGCTTATTAACATAACAGATGTGCGAAATACTCGGCGAGATCGATGATTATTGACGTTTCAGGAGAAGTGTATCATTGGACTGGAAGGAATTGATAGCCAAATGTTACCGAAAAAGAAGACTCGTCTCTGATGATAATGACAATCAACCTTTGTAGACGTGAATGTCTCATTGTAAAGCCTGCTCGTCTGAATCGATTGAAGGAAGGCGAGAGGGGGAAAAAGTCAAATCGAACGCTGTAACATAAATCAGTGAAAGAAAAGAACATGAATAAGTAATTAAATTATTGGCAGAGAAAAAAATCAAGCATAAACAAGTTGTTAATAATACTTCGTTATCTTAGAATATTAACAAGTCGAATTAGAAAATGTGTAAGCATATCCTGTGAAAAGGTTACCATATCTTTGAAGATGTTTATCGACAGATCAATTATCTCATCAACATATTTTGCCGTCTTATGCAACGCAGAGGATGGAAGAGTAAATAAACAAACAATTGAGATTGTTTGCGTCGATAAAGACATCGATTTTCAACGAACAAAACACACACACACACACTTACGAGAAAACCTTGATGCCATTCCATAATTTGCTGTCGATTAAAATGCGTGTTCTTTAATAATAGTTGGACTTCTTCTTCAGCGAGATGTGTTGCCCGTTTTTTCGATTTCGACGTTTCGGAACCCATGATAGGAGATGTTCGGACAAGTTATTTTCACTTTTGTCAACTTTCTACTTGCTTGTAACGCACACCAAATGAAAATAAAGGAAGTGTCGGCAATCACAAGCCGAAAGAGATATCGCTATCGAGGAAAAAAAGAGAGCAATAGTTGCAGGAAGAAGAAAAAGCGGAAGAAGAAAAGCAAAACGAAGACGGAGAAGAGCGTTACATCGATTCATGTCGACATTATTAGAGTGTTTCTGTCCAATTTTAGCGATAAGAAAAGAAAGCGCATGTCTATTAGTCAACGAGTCAAGCTACATAATGGCAACGAATGATGTTAGAACATTCTGTTATTCATAATTTAATTTCGCAGATTTCCATCATTTTCAACTTAATAATATCTAAGGAATAGACATTTCTTCACTTGACAAGATGACTTTTTTTTGTCATAGATCTGACGAGGATTTAATCATCGTTAGCAGGTGAAGTCGAAATTAATAATGTATAAGATTCCATCAAGTAGATTAATAGATGTGTTGCCGGAGTAAGAACTGATCATGTGATCTGCAAGATGAGAAACGATCGATAGTGATTGATAGACATATTTGACTCATTTACATATTATTAAAACTGATGAATAGATCTCGATGTTCAATTCATGCTTGAGAAAATTAATATAATTTAAGTAATTTCCTGGTAATTACATTAGATCTTCTCGTTCGCGTGTTGCTTGACAGAAGATATAAAGGACAAATTTTCTCTTTTCTTTTTTGCTCCTTGGAGACTTCATTGTGAGTTGCTTTTTTTAGATAAATTGTTTCTTTTTTGACAAATTTTGCTAATCTTCCTTACACATCATGCTACTCAGTCAAATCCAAACAAACAGTATCAATAAGTAAACAGTCAATTACCCTAATAATATTTACAACGATTAGTCATCAAATATTCATGACGCTAGCTAAACAAATGGAGTAACCCATAAATATCAGCTCGTAGGTGAACACCTGATGCATTTCGAGAGCGTCTCGATTAACTGATAAGCACATGCGTAGGAAGACAATGACATTACTATGAATTTGTCGAGCATACATCTTCGGCAGAGATCGAAGCACTTAAGTATGTTCGACGACTACTCGAATCAAATGAAAAATCTACTATTATTCCTCGCATGTATGCTGTGATATTTTATTAAATTTATCGTGTTTTCAATGGTAAATAAGATTTCGTGTAAGCAATTGATTTATTTTCGCATTTCTAGTATTCATCTTTACTTAGTGGATTTAGAATGCCAGATTCGATCGCTTCGAAGACAGTGTAAGCATCTTGATCGGCAGGAACATGAATGGCGTCCTGTTGGGAATAGAATTCTTGCAATTCATCGTGATAAATCATATATTCTTCGTAACGTTTTCGTACGATTTCATTATTATCAGTTGGATGTTGAACTAAACGTCGTTTTATCTCACTACTCGAGACAGGATGATCATGCGAATGATAACGACCGCCAGTGATGGGATCCAATGATCGTTGACTCAACCGTTCCAAAGCCACGTCAAGCGGAATGTCCAGAAAGAAAATTCTATAGATGAACATCTTCACAATGAATATCTTTTGATTTCCATGAGATCTTACCGATTCGGTGCAGTAATAGATGTGCGTGCTAAGCTTTCTGCTTGTTCACGTGTACGAGGAAAGCCAATTAGAATCCAGCCTTTTGTAGTACAATCCTTCTGATTCAAACGTTCTCGAATTAATTGCATCAGTAAACCATCAGGAACTATCATAAAACGATTTTATATGCGCAAGTATCGTCGTGTACTTTATTACCTAATGATTGTCGAGCTACATACGGCTTCATAGTGTTACCGATAGATGTTTTATTGGCGATTTGTTGTTTGATCAACGTTGGAATCGATACTAAAGTGATGAAAGAATATTCATTCGAGACGTGGAAGAATTGAATTTGATCTGCGCGACGTCTTGAAATTCGATCTCATTCATCTCTCACTTTCATATCAAAGTGTAACATCGTTTTTTAACAATGATAGAGCAACAATCTGACCTATTTGCACGTCTTACTTAGAGGTATATCGTATTTTTGTGAAATTTTTATTGCCACTGTCTTCCGTCCACTGCCAGTTGGTCCAAGAATAACAACCCTTGGAGTACGTGGTACGACTGAGCGGGGTTTTCGGCTGATGTAAGAATGAACTTGAGCAAAAATATCGTTCAACGGTTGATCAGCATTGATTGCACGTAGAATTGACTTGAAACAATCTTTCACACCATCGATGTTTCTGATTGGACGAGACATCAATAAGTGATGTATAGAATGAATAAAGTCATACCTTCGATACTCTTTTAGACGTAAAATCATTTGCTTTTCAGAGTTTTCTTCTAATTGCACTAAGCGTTCTTGAACAATATGTGAACTTGGAACGTTCCATGTTATGTGATAAACATCTAAATCATCAATATCCGAGCAAATACAATAAATATCGTCAAAATCAACCTTGTGTTTCCGGATCAATTCGTTTTCCAACAGCGCGTTCGATCAAAACAGTATCCGGTGCTTCCAAACATACTAAATATAAATCGATTAGAGACGTCCGTAGTGTTGTTTTGTCGAGAAGTACTGACCGACATGTTTCGGAAAGATTCCTCTTGATTGTAATGCTAACGTCTGCTCTCGATTAGCGGGGAAATCGACTAGGATCCATCCTTGACGAAAGCAATCGAAATCTTTGAAACGATGCTCATACAACTCTGCCCAGAACGATGCAGAGATATTATTCTATTCGATAAGCATTCAATAAACACATTGGACTCTTGAGTCGGTTACATACGGAATTTGCATTCGGCGGCAATTGATCTTTGAATTTCGGTGGAATATTTTGTAGAAGTTTGCTCGGTTCGATTACAACTGCATTGAGTTTCTTCTGCAACATTTTTGCAATAGTATGGCGGCCCGACGCCGGTGGGCCAAGAATAATGATTTTCGGTGCTAGAAAGCAAGACTTTCATCCTGTAAGCAAACATATACTATTTACCATCGAAATCCTTGTTAAGCAAATCAATTAGATATGTCAACGGATCATCCGGCCGATCGATAAGCAATGATGACGTACATCGCTAAAAAGATTATCGAGTCCATATGTTCTCTTTTGATTATTAAACACGAATGAGAAAACGGCGGCGTGATGTTAGTCTAATATGCGCTTTTTATAACGAAGAGTGTGTGATTATTTCCTCTTCCAAGTCATTGATTTAACTGTATGTTCGTTTTACCTGAAAGAGCTCGAAGAGATTGTTTTTTTCTGCGTAGAGTGAAAATTCCGGTGAAATTGTCGATGGACGTGTTGTGTTATCCATGATGAGATGTAAAACTTTTCGATCAATTCATTTCGGCTGTTAGGTTTATCATTACCATTTCAAATTGTTGCAGCTATGGTAACAGATGTCTGAGTCATGAAGAAATCCTTTTTCATTATTTGTTTGAACCACATTTTTGTTGAAGAAAATTGACATTTTTCCATGGATAAAAAGAAGAACGATTGATTTACTTTATAGAGGTCGCTGTCGCTATCATTTGATGGATGGAATATTCAATCCATTGTTTCGAAACCGAGAGAAAAGAAGAAATGTGATTGACTGACGCGGCAGGCTGGACAAACAAAAAAATACGTGTGTGCTGTGTGTCAGTGTTGTTGTTTTTCGATCTCTTTGCATATATCTTACATTGTTAGTGTGAACATCGAATTTTTGGTTTATGGATGATTTATCTCTATATCCCCATTCCAATGGAAATTATTATTCCAATGATAATGAGAGTGAAGTTTTCGATAACGATGATGAAAATCAAATAGTCCAACAGCAACAACAACATCAACAACCGATTCAAAATGAACGTGGTGGTCGTCGAAAAGGCGTTCCACGTCGTTTGCAGCTTTCTCCTGAAGTGATTAAACCATCGACACAACGACTTCTGCCAGTGACATTACCGAAACCTGCTCCTGCAAGTGTTCATCATCATGAGCAACCAATTTTAACATCGGATCAAGAAGATGAGAATGAAATCGATGATATTTATCAAGGCAATCTCACTGAGCAAAATTACCTGCAGTTAGATTTCTCTACCACGCATTTTGTCGACAATAATAATAACCTTGAGGAGAATGAAGACGTTTTAGAAGTAGTCGATGATATCCTGGCTGACATTGTCACGATTATTGTGAAAGATGTTAAAGAACAGCGAAGAAAAGCATTGATTAAAACAAATGGACACATGAGTTTGAAAAAACCAATGAACGAAAATCAAAAGATGTCGAATGGAAGACATTATTCGAATGGCCATAGGTAAATAGAACTCAAATTCTCAAAGTTATTGCTCTGGGTATTGTATTCAAGGCTAGGATAGTTGAGTTCATTGTGTGTGTGTGTGTGGGTGTGTATGTGTGATAAGTAGTAAACATCAAGGTCCTTTGGCAAACATCGTCTAATAAGATTTTTCTTGTAGTGCTCGATCTGAACCATTGACAGCAACGAAATTATCTGATTCTTCGACATTGTTCAGTGATTTAACAAAGTCTATGCAATTAAATTCCCAACAACAACTAGTAAAACATAAACTGTCACCAACATCATCACCATCGGCAACAAAACGGCAAAAAACATCGGAAGCATCAATACCATTGTCTTTACAGCAACAGCATCAACAACTTCTTTGGGAAATGACACAACAGCTCATGATGTCCTCAGCATCGTCGGAAAACGATAACCTTGCATCAGTTAATTCTTCTCTACTCAAACAGCAGTTGCTTGGTGTTCCTCAACCGGATGCCATACCTAAACGAACAAGTCGCCCATCGAAACCACAAGCGCAATCGCCTGGACTGGCAACGAACACAACTATGATTCCACCGACGTCGCAAACGTCAACAAGTCCATTATCATTTGAGCGTGGTAATTTTGCGCCAAGACGACGTGGACGACCACCAAAATATGTCACAGATCGAAGTCTTGCCGGCCTTTCATCGCTTGATCTCGACCCAGCAGCACTGACATCATCTTACGATCAATTGTTTGCCGCAATTGAAAATGGCATCGCATCTAATAATACTGGAGCTACAGCAGCAGCTTTTCAATCAGCATTGGCATCAATGCTCGGACAACAAACTGGTCTATCGTTACCAACACCTCCTGTATCGAGAAAGTAAGTTCAGTCCACACACATAAGCAACATATTCATGATTATTACTATTCTAGTGGTGCACCAGCGTCAATGGCGAAGAGCTCTGCTGGTCAAACTCGTCATAGTTTGCCCGCATCAGCCATGAATAGCGCAACGAAATTATCACATGATATCGGAGTGAGTGGCCTTGATATCCCATTAATGGCAACAAAGAAACGTGGCCCTGGTCGACCACCGAAGAGCCAAATGCTATTTGATCCACATCAAATTTTACAAACAACTCAACGATTGAATTCGCCAACGAATAATAATTTCCTACCAACGATGGTTCCATCATCACCGAGTTCTTTTAATTTAAATGCTGCCTTCATGGAAATGTTACAACAGCAACAACACTAATCAATCGAATGTGACGCGCGCGCATTTCTTCAAAACGAAAACTCTTCCGTCTTCAGATATGACTTTACTTTCCAGATCTTAATATATGTAAAAATAATCGATCTTTTTCTTCCCTTTCTCTCTGTGCTATTCTTATCATTATCTGATCGAAACTGTCTAGTCTTGACACTGCATTTTGTCTGATGTTTCTCTTTTCTTTCTCTCCAATGGTCGCTAGTATGAATGATTGCTGAAAAGTTAAAAACAGCGCCGTCCTTACTATCTTTTTCGATAGTACTAAGTACTTGTAATGCTCATGTAAATAATAAAAACCATATATTCTTTTTTTCTCTCTTCTACTTTAACAAAAAATAGAAAGTTTAATTAAATATATACATGTATGTCTATCTCAATGTGTATTCATAGATCTATGCAAACTGATGTATCGAATGTCAATGTTGATAGAGAACATTTCTTATCGGCTCTCGAAATCTATTTATATAAACCACATGTGGTAAATAAACGCGTAACAACTGTTCGATTTGCCTTGGCATTGACTCGTCAGGATCGAATTTACTCAACAGAACGAAATGTTGTGGATAAACGAACATTGGTATCGAAGAATCCGAGAATCTATCATGATCAAGATGAATATGTGCTGTCCGATGAGACATCATTTGAATTTCGTCCCATAAAATCGAATTCAACCGAAACAAAATCGTGCAGTGTTGAATTACCCGTCTATCGATTTGATTTATTAACTAATGAGAACACAGTTCGGTTGACCGCGCATGGCGATCAATTGAATAAGGAAATTCTATGGTTAAAAGATGTTTTGCTATCAAAAATAGTCAAATGGGGTCAAAACGATATCGAGAATAGTACAGAAAATACGACATTGAAATTGATATCGATTGAGGAATATCAACGTGAATATGAACGCTTAAAAGTCAAATACGGAAAATACTTAACTGAGCATTGGTGCGAAAATACCGATCCTCAAAAGCATGTCTTTGAAGATTTAGGTAATCAGACATTTATCTTCAATTCTTCTCTTCATGTCTCTCCTTAGGTATTGCAAGTTATCTGTTAACCTACTGCCGACAATATGCTTCTTCGTTTGCTAAACCGATTAAGTTTCTCGACCTCGGCTGTGGTAATGGACTATTGGTATATATTCTTGCATCCGAAGGCTATGCCGCACTAGGGATCGACATGCGTTCTCGTCGCTCGTGGTCT
Source organism: Adineta ricciae (assembly GCA_905250025.1). Classification (NCBI taxonomy): domain Eukaryota; kingdom Metazoa; phylum Rotifera; class Eurotatoria; order Adinetida; family Adinetidae; genus Adineta; species Adineta ricciae. The sequence continues at coordinate 64,980 of CAJNOJ010000385.1, read as the reverse complement.
TTGTTCGGTACGTCGTTTTATCAGCAATCGCTGATTGATCCGCAATCGTCTAGTTTACATCAATTCATTCGTTCAAATCAGTATACGATTCTGATTGGAAACCATTCCGATGAATTAACACCATGGTTGCCGGTTTTAGCTCGGCAATGTTATTGCAGTGTATTTCTTTTGCCGTGTTGTTTTTACGACTTTAGTGGAAAGAAATTCGTGAGTGGCAAGCATGATCAATCGACGCAATATGAACAGTATCTTAACTACGTACAGACAATAGCTACGATTCTAAATTTCGATATTAAAAAAGACAAATTACGAATTCCATCGACGAAAAACATTTGTTTTATGTTACATGACAAAGATGACGAAAGGTAAATCTCATCACATTCCGAAAGCTCATTTCATTTTCTCTCTCACCACTTTGCAATCAGATCATCCGAATCAATTCGGCAATGTCTATTAGATCAATTCAGTATTGATATCAATCTTGAACATGCTCAACCACGACTTGTCAATCATTCATCCTCGGTAACAAAATCAAAACCGACTTTCTATTCAACAAAATTTGCCATTATTCAAATACTTTTTCAATATCTTGTTAACAGCAATACTTCGTTAACATTATCAGCTGCTTATGATCTAGTACCCGATGAACTTCGCGAAGAGCTCAAATCGGAAAATGGAGGTTTGAAATCGATCATTCTTTCCTATCGTCATGCACTCTGTTTCGATCCGCAAACAAAACTGATTAGTCTGACTAATCCACAAACAAATGCAATTGTCGAAAAGCAGAAACAGTCATCGAAGATAACTATTCGAACTAAACCTTGTTTTTTCTATACCTTTCATCCAAATGGTTGTCCATTAACGGATGAACAGTGTGCTTTTTCTCATTGTAGTATTCCAAAAGATCAACATAAACATTTCAAGCAATCTTAACCGCAGACGTTCATTTTCTTCTCAGCTATAGTCACACTTGACCGATTGATGATTTATTTTCATGGAAGTAGCATGCAATAAATAGATATGAATAAAATATTTCGCATTAGTTGCGATAAGGTGAAAGTTTTTTCGCATAAATAATCGACGGATCATAGACTGCTTTGAAAAAATTATTCAGTCGGATTAAATCTTGTTTGTAGCCATTCTTGTCCCATTTCCCTCCTGCTATCAACGAATTTTCACGAGTACGCATGCAGTAATGATTGAGACGAACATCTTTCATATCAATATAGAGCCGTTTCCCACCACTTCGATTATTCGCAGTATGATAATGTGTACCGAGCTCTTCGATAGCGCCAACTCTAATCATTTCCTAAAACGAACAGTTCACAGCAATGATTGACAAATTATAACGTTTTCAATGTAAACTTTCGAGAACGTGTGACGTAATTCGTCAAATAAGATCCAAATCGCGTATATAAGCAGGACAATCACAAAGGAACTTACCTTTCCGTTTGTGGTAGCACAACTACCATTACACTCGAATAGTTCTGTCACTTGCGGGTGTATATATTCGCCTAAGTAATAATTCGCTCGGCGGTAAACATTCGTTTCTAGTAAAGACTTATTCTCCATTTCTTTGTCGGTTTCGTAGACATAGCCATATCGTAAATCCGTAAAATGAAATAGATCGTACGCGTCGTAATGAGCGGCTATAGCATCCGACCGTTGCACATTGAGAAACTCGTCAATATCCTACAGAAACAATAAGTTACGATTCGAATTATAATGTGATGAAATGGAATTTTATGTCTGATTGGCTCACTTGCAGCATGAGCAAATCTTGTGGTTTCATTGGCGGATCTGTGAAACATTCCAGACAATATTTCCATTCTTGAGCACGTTCAGCCTTGGTAATCGTAGCCAGTCGATAGCGTGTAACGATTGCTTTATCTAATGGTTCTTCCACGCTAATTACACAAACATTGCGGAAGCCTAATCGAAATATTTGATGTTCTATCCATTCAATGAGGTGTTCGTCCGTTTCGTTCCACACTTGTGTACAGATGTAATAATCAAAATGAGTGCGTCTTGAAGCTGTTGTATTGGTATTATTTACCCCAAGGATCAATGTTGTGAACGTGCTGGTTCGATTTGCCATTTGGATGAGACAGATCATTGTCACACTAATAACAATCACTTGGAAGAGCCTGTAAAAAACAGCCTTCATCTGCGTCGTTGACTTCATTGTCTCTCTACAACACAATAGATAAAATAGTTTTAAAATGTGCAAAGCAAGGCATTTATTTGGTCCTACGCAAATTTTTTCTCTTTTATTTTTCATTTCTCTTTTAGCCTACGCAATCAGATTTCTGACTTTGCCTCGCGATTATCTCAATAGTAGTCAAACAAAGTAAAGTAACGCAAACACTAAAACGAAACGTTCAAGCCAGGGGAAAATCTGTGAGACACAAGAGATAGTTTTGATTGAAAGACATGAAGAAAATGTCTTCCATTCGAGTTGATGTAGTCTTTATAGTGGTTATCTATGATGTTTCCACGCCTAATTGATTCTCATAGAAAATGGATTTACATGGAAAAGTCAATCAATTTTTCAGAATTCCAACGACAGCTCTCCGACAAGCTGATAGTCAATTTACTCACCAAAGACGTTTTGCGCTGACTACCTCGATATAGACTCTAGTATTTCTCAAGTAAAATGCTTTGATGTGCTTTTCGATGAGTTTATGTTACTCGATAATGTATTCCGGAAAAAAAACGGTACATTCTTTTACTGTGACAAACAACGGCTGTAATAAAACCTGTGAAGTGCGAAGCTATTTGATTAGAAGTTTTTTTTATTTATTTCTATGCATGATATTCCTGCTTATTATGAAGGCGAAAATTCTCGAACTGATTACAGTTTTGATTTTTGTCAAAATGAGTGGATAGATTTCTCATCTTGAGAAACAGTTGTTACCGGAAGACGGAAGGAAGCTTCGTCACTTATTGTATGTCGACGAAAATAACGAGGTTCACACAGGACTTTTCCGAGATGATTGTTAGATTGAACATATGTTTTTGTCGGTAGTGTCGACTGCATAATGTGCTTTGTACTGTATTTTGCAAACCAGCGCTAAATTGATCGTTAGCCAAGTCATATCATATGCAGATGTGAAGTAACAAGTTTCGTGGTGATTCATAGATGCACATTCAATGCGTAGATGATGAAAAAATGTGTGAGAAAGCCAGAATGATAATGAAATGGTAAATATTTGCGTTGAATTTTCGACCATATACAGTTTCCCGCGAGAAATGAAATATTTTACAAGAATGCTGAAATTTAATCTCGACTTTTTCGAAAGACTCGGCGTTTTTGCCGGCAAAGCTTACCATTAGTTTGTTGTTATTAGGTAATGGTTCCAACGCTCAGCGCAGAAACACTGCATATTATGAAATTCAAGAGTTGTTTTCAAATAGTCAAAGAGTATACCAGAAGGTCGTTTGTTAGATAAGCACGTTCATGTGGATATGTTCTATCTGGAGCTAAAGAATACGACGAGATAGAATATTGATCATCAATTCTGCCATTCGACGACTTCGATATTCGTAGACACGATAACTCGGTGGCCTACGTGTTGCAATGTAGTGTCAATAGAAAAGTATGTTTTTAAAACGGAAAGATTCTCACGAGATATGGAACCTTTGTTATTTGCGGGAATGCGTGAGTTTAGTGATTCATTGTCGGACACATTTTCTTCAAATAACTGCAATGAAATACGATGAAGATGGTATGAACTTCTTTTTCGATAGAATTCTTCGTTGAACTAGTTGAGAAAACACTGCTTTCAGTTTTATATGTGCACGAAAAAAGCTGGTGATGCTCACACTGGTGAATATGAGAATTTTACTGAGTTTCGAATGTGTAGAAAAATGTGAACGGAACTATTCTTTTCGAAGAACTTCGAATCCGATTTACAGATTTCAATTGAGAACAGAGAAAACGTCTGTATTATCTTTCTGATGTATATAAGTGGATTATCTTCGCTGTGGATTCTATATTTAATTTCGTACCACCAAAATTCGCCCTTCCTGGCGAGCCAACCTTCTTTCGGCTCAATCTCCCTTCTTTAGTTAAAGAAAAAAGAGCTTCTATACTTAACTCTCTACGTGCACTATGACTGAATTTATATTTGATGTTATGATAGCACTATACCTTTCCACCTGAGCTAATTCAATAACGGAAAATAGCAAAATACTTTTTTTATATTTGCGTAAGAATAACTGATGGCCACATGGTCGTGGCAGTACTAAAAAATATATTAAAATATTCAGAGAGATTATTTGCGCAAAGTCTTTTTTTGGAGTCAACGCTTTATTTAAATGTTAAACAACCAGTTTACAGGAAAGAAAGAAAAGAAAACAGACAGAACGAGAGGAGAGAAAGAAGAAACAACGGATAGACTGGTTGTAAAGCTGGCAGGAGAGAGAAGAGACACATGACTGATGTCTTATGGCTCGTGGAGAAAATCGCAAAGTCTGAAGGAGCTTTATTACGAAGAGCTTGTAAGACCTGATAGAAAGCCAACTTTGCAAAACTTTTGAGATGTGTTCGACTTTTATACCTTAGAAAAAAACAGTATTGCATACGATAAACAATACTAAACACTTGCGTTGATATTTCAACGAATAGACATATATACGAGTGTGTATATACTTTAGTATTATACAATTACACTGTGGTGTGTTTCATCGAATTTCATTTGATAGAGAGCTTTCCAACTCAGGTGTTCGACATCAATAGCATCTTTTGATCAATCACTTTTCTAGACATCCTTTTATCTGAATATAATTAGTTGTGTGACAAATAAGATAATCCACCCATAGGCGAGCTTTCTGTTGAGTTTTTCAACGTTTTATTGAAGAAGTGTGTATGAAGTTCCCAGCGCAAGTCAAAGCGATCAAATATAGTTTTATTTCGTATGAGTAATCGATCAGAAGAGAACCACCGAAAATAATACTTTTGAAGGTTTACTCTCGATTCGTCCCAAATTAGTCAATTTAGTAAGTCGTCCCTTAAAGTTGATTCTCAATTCGTCCCTTCTCGATCAGTCCCTAAATAGTTATATGAATCAAATTTAATGTTCTTGAGCATTTTTTTTATCTGTCAGAGGCTTCTATTTGTCAAAAAACATCCCTGTATTATCAAAAACAATAGAGAACAACTACTATTGTTACACTTTCAACAGACGTGTCTTGACAGCACGACCTTCTTGTGACGACTTGTTATCTCTTTTCTTGGTGTGCTGATGTTCCTTGTGATTAAGAATATTTCTACCGCGTTCAGATAATGTAAATCGAAGCATAACAAGTCAAATAATTACAATGACACTATTAAATTATTTCGTAAGTTTGATCAACGCCTTTCACACATGAGATAGCGTATATTTATAGTACAGATTATATAAGTTGGAATATTTCAAGATACATCTTCATAAAGGGTAAAATACTATAGCAATCGTGTGTAAGAGAGAATGTTAGGGGGGAAAATACCTGTTGTAAAAAAGGAAAGAAAAGAAAGAGAACGAAAAATATATATGTACAATAAATATGACAGTTAGGGACCGATCGAGAAGGGACGAATTGGGAATCAATTTTAAGGGACGACTTACTAAATTGACTAATTTGGGACGAATCGAGAGGATCCCCTTTTGAACATTTTCAATTCAATGAGATCATTTCATTTAGTTGTCGAAATGATTAATCCATCATCGTTTAGCTTGCATGAGTGTTCACTTCTCTCTTTCAATTTTAACGTTGTTCGATGTGACCATAAGAGCTCATTGTCTTTTTTGCTGTCTTTAGGACCTATAGAATTTCTTTACAGAGCGATGTAATTTGACACGGCAGTTTACTTCAAGGTATAACTTAAGTTCCTCTTTGTATTAAAAGCGTGCTGGTGTAATGCGTATGCACATGTTACTTAATCTCCTCCAATCTTGTCTAGTTGAAAGTAACTGATTGAAAACCGATTCGTTTTTTTTTATATAAGAAATAATGATTTATGAAAATTCAGATACAGGTGGTCATCCCATAATGGAAATCGTACACGACAGTACTTGCAAATCTCCTACTCCGACTATAGATCATCAACACTCAATCTCTCTCAAATTGTTCCCACGACGTACACATCTGCTTCTATTATTTTTCGCACTCTGTATTGTCGTTTATTATACCAAGACTAACATTACAACCATAAGTGTTATTGTGAACGTCAATAGCACCATCAGAAGCGCATTGGAACAGATACCAACATGTAACTCAAGGGATCGACCAAGGCAAGAAGTTTTACTCACAACACTCTATGCTTGGACTCAATTTGCGCGTGAACATAATATACAATATTGGATTGCTTATGGATCGCTTGTTGGTTACGTTCAACGTCGTGGTTTGTTACCTCACGATGGGGATACTGATATTCTGATGTTATCCCAAGATACGCGACACCTTGTTCCATTTGCAGATACGAATTTCTCGTCGATCTATGAACTAAAAGTCCATCCACAATGGCATTACATTGGATACGTAGGTCGTTCGTATTATCCAGCAAAAGGTTTTAACTTTATCGCCCCGAACGCTCGATTCATACATCGAAAACTTCGGTATCATGTTGACATTTGGCCTATCTATGACTTTCGTCCTGATCGGCCAAAAGATAGAAAGAATGTAACGACAACTCTAACTGAATATAATGTCTCATATAAATGGATAAGCTCTCCAATTGAGTGGACATTTCCTCTAACACCCTGTAATTTCAGTAGTATACTCGTATGGTGTCCTGCAAAACCTGAAAGCATCGTCGCTAACCTATATGGACGATCGGCAGTGACAAAAACAAACAAAAAATGTGTGAATCAAAGCTGGGTTAGTGGTTAAAAGTCGTAATATTCTCTACATATATGCCATGTTTAAATAAACTTCTATCGTACAGACAACGCATCGAGCTGTCTAAGAACTGTTACGAGTGAAAACTGTGCTAGTAGACTACAAAATCCAAAAATCTGTTCTATTTTGATAACGATATGACATTCTACGTACGAACGGATAAATTTAGGTACGAAGAATGCATTCGTATCGATCTTAGCTCTAGTGAATCGATTGTTGTTTTGGTTGAATATTCATTTCATCACGTATGACCGTTTCTTGTGTTGTTAATCGACTTTTTTCCCTCGAATCAGGGTATGTCAGTGTAGGAAGAGGAGGCATACTTTTCTTTACACTTTTCAAGAATGCAAACAAGAGAGAGAAGGCAGTCAGAAAAGAAAATTAGATAAGGCTGTAAGAAGAAAGAGACGACCGTTTTACTCACAATATGCAAGGTACCATCAGACAGTTCCCAACGAACTTCATCAGAAAATTATTTATACGATTTACATGTGTGTTCTTATGCAGTGCGTTGATTTTCATTTATAATTTTTATGAATATAAGAATTCAGCAGGTTTTACTCCGACGACGAATTATTCAAGCGAAACTTTCCTTCCAAATCTCACTGCATGCGAATCGGGAGACACTGATCGACAACGATTTTTACTCGAATTATTTCATGGCTGGACGCAATTCGCTCATGAAAACAACATACCGTATTGCATTTTTTACGGAACACTTGTAGGTTATGTTCAACACGGCAATTTAATATCTTACGATGGTGATGTTGATGTTCTAATGCTCCAATCGGACACAGCGCGTCTTGTTCCCTTTGCAGAAACCAACTTTTCCGCTACTTATTACTTAAAACTTCAGCCTCAATGGTCTACTGTTGGTTATGAAAATCGTTCGTATTTTTACGATCAAGATATTAACTTCGTCGCACCAAATGCACGTTTCAAACGTCGAGGAAGTTATAAATTCGTGGATATTTACCCTGGTAATACATATCATCCAGATGATCCAAAAAACTCAACATATCGAGGTAAAACTCTGACGATCTACGATCGGTCTTACTATTGGCTACCCTTGCCCATCGAATGGATATTTCCTTTGAAACCATGTCTGTTGACTGGGATAAAAACATGGTGTCCAGCAAAACCAGACAAAATTGTAGCTAAAATATACGGAAGTGAGTCGGTCAACCAAAGCAATTACGAATGTGTTAATAATACATGGGTTAGAGCTCTGTTTTAATCTATTGGAATATCTCGGATAAATTTTATGTTCTATTCTCATAATAAAATAAATCAAATAGATCGAATTTTTTCTATACTTTCTCTTCTTATCATCTCAAATGTTTGCTGCAAAAAACAACAGATAAGTAGCCTAAATAAGCATAAATATCTACTTTTAAAGTCACATCACAGAGATAGTGATGATCATTCCTCCAAACATATCTCGAATTTCGTCTGCAGTAGCATGCTATCCAACATGGTGCTCTTTGCACTACTGCTCTGTCAGAAACGATTATCGCTGGAGCAAGCAAAGACCATCAGAATCGATTAAACTTTTTATTAAATATATGCAATGAGAAACTATTATTCAATTAGAACTTCTATCTATCGCTCTAGTTGCACACAAAGCTCAGATTTTCACAGGCAGAGATCTTAATGTAACTTTGCACAAAATTACTCCAGGTATTTACTTCTTCGACTCGTTGACATTCAATTTTCTCTGCCAGTATGACGAATTTCCTCATCATAATGTCCCTATCGAACACAAGTGTTCATTTATTTGTTTATCGGCATTTGTAAGATATGTACAGACCGAATTTTTCGTCATTGAAATCACATTTGACAATGAAGGAAACAATGTTATATGTAATAATAAGGAATTCGATAGACCATGCATAAAACAAAGTCATCAGTACCACTTCTAACATCAACAAAGACATAATTACATCATCAAGATTACTTTGTACGTCTTTCTCTTTCGTATCATTATCGTCGATCAGTCTTTTTAACGATCTATCAGTTAAGAAGTACAAGTATAGCAAAAACGAAAGACAAAACTGATCAACGTCTACGTATTTCTACTTTGCGATCAAATATAGTGACGAGTAAACTGATAGAATCAATGAGCGATCATTTGCCGGAAGGGTTTCACATATACGCGGTTAAACGAGAGATAAATGTCTTAATATCAAAAACAATGTTGATGTCTTTTTAATGATTGTACATGTAAATAGTCACTAAGTAAAAATGACTAGTCATTAGAACTATTCGAGATGAAGTCGTGAGGAAGATCGAAACCGTTCTTTCTCTCCTCGATCATCAATAATTTCGAGAGATAGGAGGTAACGTTTATATGCATATCATGACACCTATTCAACTGTGATCACCTGTCTGTCTCACGTCTGAATATTTCTATTTTTTCTCCTCTCTCGCTTTCTTCTCTCTGCTCTTTTTTTTATGATCAAAATGTCATTGATTTCTCCTCGTTCTCTCTTTGTGTTGATTGTAGGTTTGTCACAACGCGTCCATTGCCGTTGGCAAACCAGATATTCCTTCTTCTCCACCTACTTCATTCGTCCTCAAATAATAATCATACACATCTCATAATAACACGATTATCCATGATAGATGGTTTTGATCACTGGCGTATAGTCGACAGTTGAAGATACATATGTCCACCTAGAGATCATTTCGTTGTTCTCATTCGTTTTATACAATCATTATCATTAAACTTTCGTTCGCTTTGCTTCACGTCCTTGCTGTCCTAATTAATTTACCATCAATGTTCAATATATCAAGTAAAAATAACTGACGAAAAGAATACGAAGAAAAAAGAAATGATTGAACATTGATCGTTTCTTCTTTCATGACCTGTATTCATTTCTTTTTTGTATACAACAACTGATAGAAGAAGAGCGGAGATATGGAACATCACAGAGCAATGAAGAGTAACGTAACAACGATCGATTCAAATAATAATAACAATCCCCATCCTCGTCATCATCATCACCAATGGAAGAAGAGAATCGCAAAGCAACAGCAGCTAGTATCGTTATCGTTATCAAGAAAAGCACAAATCATATCAATGCCTACTGCCGATCGTAATGTTAATCAGGAAAATATTTCTCTAAGTAGCCAACAACAACAAATACCAATGAGAAATCCGCTATCATGGAGAAAACGCTGGTCAAAATGGTTTTCTGCATGCAGCTCCGAACGGTCAATTCATGTGCAGACCAATTCAAGAACAATATCAACAGAAGTAAGTTGTTATTTGTTTGTCTTTCGTACATTGTTTATTCAGTACACCTGTTAAGTATAAGTGATCGATCGTCTAATACGACACTCTTCTTCCTGACAATTGATCATTGAACATTTTATTTTTTTTAAACTTGTCTCATATGCACGATCTATTGTCTCAAAGACGTGATTGAATACATCCATCGATAGAAGAAAAACAATCTTCGAATACACGTGTAAAATGATCTGGCAATGTCTATCATTGAGGAGCATGAGAGAACTTTTATACAACAATTAACATCATTGGTGATAATTTGAACAAACGTAATAAAAAATAGGTCGACCATGATGAGTAACCTATACGCCTAAACACGCGTATGTTCATTAATTGGTCTTTATCTATATTGATTTGATGACAAGAAAAGAAAATGAGAAAGAAATGTTGCTCAAACAAGCGCAAATGAACTTCGCACGGACGCGTATTCGAGTTAAAAATCAGACAAGTACTTTGGGTAATTAGACATCTCACATCGATTTCGATAAGAATAGTATTTGTTTAGTAAGACAGTAGAGAGAAGACTTTTCTTCGTTGTCTTCGAGTTCAAGACTGCCGACAATTAATCTACTGTCAATTATTGTATAACAGTCATTTTGAAGGTTATCTATGTTGACATATATAGAACTCTTCTTGAAGTTAGAACGAAATCGTACTGTATTTTAAGTGTTTGAAGTAAAAGAGAAAGAAGAAAAGAAAAGTGAAATCATAATTAGTCCTCTAGTTATTTCATACCACAATACACATGCTTGATTTGACCTTTTACGCTACACATTTGTTTCTCATTAGATCCTATGGATTATGTCANCAGTTTCCCACCACCCAACAAGAGCCTGTCTATGCAAACACTCAATCACTTTATGATAACATACTCTATCCAGAATCATCATCACTAAATAAACTAACAAATCGCAATGAAAAGAAATCGTGTGCTTCACAAACGCAACTAACATGGACAATGGCAACATTCTCCTCGTTTGTTGATTTAGAAAATCAATCGGTTATTATTCAACAGCCCGATCCGACAACGCTGTACTCAGTTGTTCGACATCAACCAATTAGTGAGCCGCCACCATCGGCATCTCCCGCAACAGTAGAACAAATGAGAAGAATGTCACCCAATGTAGGTATCAACATTTCTTTTTCGAACAAATCGAGTTACATATCGAACAAATTCTTCAGACATGCACTTCATACTTTCTTCTTCTATCGACTGTCTCCTTTCATTCTTTAGTTGCGATATATGGATGATGCTACTTCTCCATCGCGTTGTCAACGTTCGCATACTCCAACAACACCATCTCGAATGGTCATGATTGAAAAGCGCGATGGTTCTTTTCAAACACTATTAACGATCGCTCCAAGTGAAGACATCGATTCAAACAAAGCACGAGCGTATCCTGATTCGTCTCCGTCACCATTATCAACCGGTTCATCTTCGACTACCGATCCTCATCATCAACATCACCATCGCCATCGACGACACAAATCACGTAGTAATACAAGTCGGAGTAACATCAGTACACGTGACGTTGGCCTGCAAGTAAATATTCAAACGGTGAAGAAAATTACCTTTTCATCACAGAAGAGTGATGATTCATCATCAGTGACAACATCGACCTCATCGCCACCAACAATAAAAACGACACGCGAATTGAAACATGTTCAAACTAACACAGAAAGCTCTACACCGAGTAGACAAGATCGAAGTACATCGTATGAAAAAAGTCTCAACATGATAACGTCGTCAGCACAAACACTCGATTCGCCGATCAATGGTCATCGTCAAACCAAAGCTGCTCAAACACCGCCCAAGTCTTTACGTGACCAATCAACTGAAACCAATAATCAAGGTTTATTTGTTTGCGATCTTAGCTCATTCTTGAAAAATGGTACCGAGGATGTGCCGTCAACATTAACACCAAAGCGAAAAGTTTAGTTTTCATTTCCTATCTCTCTATTTCTTTTCCTCATTACAATTTATCAGTGTTCGCAGTTTTTTTTTCTTCTTTTTTTTATTTTGTATTTTTTTTCGAAAGAGATGTTACTATTATTAAATGCTGTCATTTAGAAGACAGACGAACAATATCATCGGCAATTCGATACTGACAGTATGTAACTGTAAACGTTGATATTGATATAAAGAACACATCTGGTCGATATTTTCATACATTAATATTTAGGTGCATAAGATTCAGTGTTTTTGTTTATCCGTCGATCAGATTTCACTCACAACTTCTATTCAAAAGAACATGCCTGTGTCTTGAGCCATTCATAGTTGAATCGTTCATCGATGGAGAGCGAAGATTCAAAAACAAACGCAAGGGCAGTTTATGTGTCAACGTACACTGCAAATGAATAAATTATCGCAAGAAAATTGCGCCGTGTTATTTAATGACTCGATCAATATTGATCATGTGTAAACCATTGAAATGAATTGATAATTCTTTATTACTAACGACAAAATGCTTTACTAATATATTGTGAGAGAGAAGACGATTAAATATTTACTCAACATGTTGTCACACTAGACAATACATATGTTAACACCTTAATCGAGATTTAACGTTCATTCTTTGAATTCTTTTCGAAGATAAGCAGATGTACGTGAATGTTAATTCACGTGTGAATAGAATTTTTCGGATGACGTGTTAATGAGCGGATGATGAAGAACGGCAGTGTGGCCGAGTGGTCTAAGGCGCTGGTTTTAGGCACCAGTCGTAAAAGGCGTGGGTTCGAATCCCACCGCTGTCAGTTTATTTCTTGAGACAAGATGGCTTGTCTCGCAACTTTTTTGCGTTCTTTTTCTTGCTATTGAGTTCAATGTCAATGTCGGAACAATAGATGCTTCTCTAATGAACTATCTATTTGTTAACCTGAGTCGTTTCCTAGAGGAGGAGAAGAAGATGATTATTTGCTTTATTGACAAATGAAAACGTGAACCTTTGTTAACTGTCTGTTCGATTTGAAAATTAACCATGTTGAAAAAGAAGAAAATTAGAAAAATTGTGTTTTTTTGTTCTTTTATCAAGAAGTAACAGTGAATCTCATCGCACATATCTGTAGTCAATAGTAACATAGGAGATTCACTGAACCGTTCATTGTCGTTGTTGTCAAGTGACAAAACTTCGTTACCGCCCTCTTGAATATTTCTATTGGTGAATGTCAAAACAAAGTCTGATATAGTGAGTCACATCAAAATAGAATTTGTTGAGATTACTAATCTTATAGATGTGATTCTGTATAAATACAGGAGGAATTTCTAATCAAATACAAAATATGGGGGCTGTTTTTGGTAAAAAGCGTTTTCGAATATTAATGCTTGGACTCGGTAGACCATCTCAATGACATAATTTATTCTTATTTGAACTTATTTAGACAATGCTGGTAAAACATCGATCCTTGCACGTCTTCGTTTGCATGAATTTCGTTCAACAGTACCGACAGTTGGATTCACAGTTGAAACAATCATTTCCAAACGCGTTCAATTCACTGTGTGGGACGTTGGCGGACAAGTAAAACCGACGAATCACTTCACAGTCTTCATCATATGTGTGATTTTCTAGGATAAAATCCGTCCATTGTGGCGTCATTATTACACAGGATCTCAAGGTTTGATATTTGTGATTGATTCCACAGATCATAACCGAATGGACGAAGCACGTCATGAACTTGAAAGGATTTTAACTGATCGTGAAATGCGTAATGTTAGTTTGCTTGTACTCTGTAACAAACAAGATGCCTCCGGAAGTATGCAACCAGATGAAATCCGTCAAATTTTACATTTGGATAAATTGACTCGCCCTTATACAATCATGCCTTGCTCAGCTTTGAACGGAGACGGTCTAGCCGAAGGTTTCAAATGGTTGTCGAAGCATTGTAAGTGATAGAAAAGTTTTCTATGTATGCAATGAGAATTCCTTATTTGTACCAGTAAACGGTTTTTTTTTGATATTATAAGAAATAAAGTATGTATATATATTGTTTGTACAAATTCTCTTCTAAATGGTCAAATCATAAGAGAATAGAGACATGTTAGGTAAGTTATGCAAGATTTTGTAAGGATTGTGAACGATAGTGTTGAAATGCAGAGTTAAGACTGTGTTTCAATTGAATATCAGGTTTACGAAATAATGTTTGGGGAGTTTTGAGTACGAAGATTCGTTTCGCAGGTTGAGGAGGTCTTAATTGAGTGTTGCTTGATGATGATGTTGATGATAAACGATCAAACGAATCTTTGCGTTTTTCAACATAATGAATTGGTTTTGTTTGCTGTTGTTCAAGATTAGCTTTTAATCGATGAACATGACCGTAATTAACCGCTGTCGGATGACTTTGACGTGACATCGTTGAGTGGATGTCTCTAAAAGCAAAATTGAATATTCACCATACCCTTCAGTTCCAAAAAGTCATTGACATACTTTTCATGTTGATACTTGTTTGTTAGATTTGTTAATAACTTTAATAGAAGATCACGTTCTTTCTTCATTTCATTGAGTGTTTCCACTAGAATCGATTCGTTTAATTTTGCTTTTAAGTACTCATTCTCTCGGGCTAATAGATCCCGTTCATCCATTAATTGATTTAGAAGACTAACCAGCTGCTCATGTTCATGATTACTACTTCTCGTCGGCATTTGTCGTCGAATGATGTTAATAAAATGTAATTGAAAGAAGATTTAAGCGAAGTCTTTACGTGATTTAAAGGTGAAAATGATCGAGCCACCTTTTCAAAGCAGTGCATGCCTTTTATTTCGTTTGTACTACGATTTAGAATGCATATTTGTAAATAGTCATGATTGGGAGAGAAATTTTATCTTCAATACATGATAGAATACAAAAGAAAGATGCTGTAACTCGAAAGAGTATTGATTGAATAATGAATGTCATGTTCAAATTCGTTCATTTTATTCTTTTGTCATTAACAACACATAGATCAGTATGAAAAGAAAAAACAAAATGCGAACGATGCAATTGTCCGTTAGTGGAGAATATTCGCTCAATATTCTTGTAGAAAAACTCGCGAATAAGTAGCTAATAAGCCAGCTGCTAATCCACTCTTGTGAGCTAAGCATCCATGATCCATTTCCTGTTCAACCAATAAATGCCGTCTGTTTCTTGAACGATATCCCATTTGTTCCGATTCTTCACTGAAACAATCGTATTCCGGATGTTGCCAAGTCAGAATTTCATGAAACCAGTCTGAACGGAGAAAATCTTGATAACCAATCATGGAACAAAGTAATAGTTGTTCGAGAAAGAGATCTTGGTTGATGTGATTGACAAAGTTCAGCTTCGCATCTTCGTATATGTTGGTACAGAAGAGATCTTCTAAACGATTTAAATGTTGAGCGGCAGACTTTTGATTGATGCAACCGATGTTTTTTGCAATTAGAAACCAGAGAAGTTGATGAGTTAACCGATAATCTTTGCCAATTTGATCTGTTAGCATTGACCAACATGATTCACTGATCGTGCATTTTTGTACATCGGCGCGACGACTGGATTCTTGACAAGGAAAAAAATTCATTTATAGATGAAGTAGAAAGTGAAATTTACCAAATAATTGAACAAAACATTGGTCCGAATCATCCTCATCGAATCGTGAACTCCGTTGATTTGGCACGATAAAATTTCTATCAATTCGTCGACTTTCATATTCGATTACGAATGGTTTCGAAGCGACCAGAAAGAATTGGTTCAGATACGATGTTTGTTCAGATACAAGTGCATCTAAACTTATATTAGCAATGCGTTCCGTTTGCGTCAATAGCATTGAAACGATTCGATTGTGATCGGTCAGATGCGTTCGTTTACTTTCGGCTGATTTGAACATTTGTTCTAGAGCTTGAAGTTGACCTTGAGCGATGCGTAACCCATACAGACCGTCAACGTTTAAGTTCTTTGGATTGGATTCAAAAAAGTTTAAAAGACGTTGAAGAGCACTCAGTGCACGACCACCGGAATGGATATGCAATTCGGATGAACGAAGAGCTGAGCTGTGTACAAAATATGTCAAAGAAAATAAAATATATACACTCAACATCTGAAAAGCAAGTTAGTATGAATAGCACTTCGTCATTTCAATCTCGTTGACTGTTAACAAATGAGAGGTCGGCTGTTGTAAAGGTTAACTACTAACTCAATGAGTATGGAAACGAAGAAAAAAGAATGATGTATATATACTTTTACTAAATGAATGCATTGTTCCGCTTAACACATCTGTTCATATCCTGTGACTTTGTTAAATCACGCTTTTGTGATATACGTGCGTCCTAAACAGCAAAGCATTGAAAACACTCAGATGGAACTGTTATTCTTTCGTTGAAAACCTACGACTGGGTTGCATACAGGCGGAGTAAGAAATAAATAATCATAGTGAAGGCTGTCAGAGAAACTTTGTACGATAGAGCTCGGATATAAACAGAATCGTTCTGTTTCTCTTCGTTGTAGTAAAGAAAAAACATCAGCGTACATAACTTGGTTATATTAACGTTCGGTCGAGTGTTGAGTCATACTGTTAATATACTCGATAACAAATGCGTTTCTTCGAATGTGTTCTTTTCAGCATAAAATAAAATATTGACACAAAGAATATAAAGGAAATTTGGATTCCGTTATTGAAAATTGAAAAAAACTTTACAAGTCACAATGTCACTAAGAACTGTGAAAAAAATCATATGGCTTTTGACACATCAACCAATGTGAATATCAGCATTTTGAACGAGAAAACAATCTGAAAAATTATTCAAGACAAAGTGGATTTTGTATTAATTCGTTGGGAGTTGAAGAAGAGTAATTTTGACATGATCATGTTTGCCTTGAAATAGAACTTCATGTTCATCGTCGAAATGAATATAACCATGTTTGCGTGCTCGAAGTAAAATGCCGACTAACTTATTTGAGATATTTGTGTAAAACTAACGAAAAAACGAATTTTCATTTCAATACACTAAAATGATTTGGCTCTAAACATACGTCGAATAATTGTTTGAATGTGATTTCGTAAGTTGGTGTAGACGAATCATCTAATTTCGTTCCCATGCTTTTGATGATCTCACATAGATATTTAACTTCTTGTTGAATATGTGCTTGAGCAGCAAGGCCACGTTGTTCTGTTCGGCTTCCTTTCGGTGGTCGACCGTATCTAATCGAAAACATCAAACCAGCATACTTCCATCTATTCATCTCTTACTCAGGATCATCTTTTTTATAGATTTGCCGAGGTGCGCATGGATTGCTCGTAGAATAAGACTTCAGCAAACAATCAGGCAATGGCGGAGCTGATGGCAACATGTTGGATGGATATGTATGCGTATATTCTTCTATCATTTTCCCTTATGCTTCCATGCTCTATCTTCTACATGTATGACGTATTTATATACATGTACAAGGCCACGAATCTTTTGGGATAGGCAGTCTGCTTACATATGTGAGGATTCCAAGGCGAGAGATAAATAGAATCGTACAGAAAGAAAGAAAGGAAGGAAGGAAAAAGCGATGGATAATATTCTGTCCTACGATATGATACTTCGTTTCGGCGATTAACTTAGAGGATCATAGGAGCAATAGGTTAAAAATGATCATATTTTCCAAAGCATTGTCCGTTATGTAATCGAACCTTGAAATATCTGATTACATTCATGCAGAAGAAGAGCCAATCTCACCGTGTGTTATTGTATTATTCAATCAGTACCTCGATGTGTATCGAAGGGTGGCTTTGTCATTCAATGATATGTCGATTTACGAAAATATTTTATTTAACCAGAAAAAGACATCAAGAAACACACAAATACAAACGGAAGGAGAGAAAAAATGAAGAATGCAAATCGAATTTAATTATGTCGTTTCTTTTTATATGCCTGTTGATGCTCATAAGCAGCATTGCCATAGTAATCCAATGGTGCGCTATTTACCAAGCCGTAAGGCGGCGATGGAGAACCGTACGAATATGAATGATAGGTACTACTACAGACAAATCAGCGTAAGTAATAAATCAACAGCAAATGGGACTTACCGATTGTCGGAACTGTCGCGAAAGCCTTTAGCGAATGGATTGTTATCGATTTTCAATTGCGTGACCTACGAAAGTATCGGAGATGAAACAGCATCGAATGCAGAACGAGAGACTTACATCAGTGTTTTGATAAGCAGTAACTGCGATGAATTGTGTTTCAGGAAATGTAAAAGTATGTTTGGGTGGCGAATTCGATTTGTTTGATGAAGTTGGATCAGACGAACGACCACTGACCTCGACGATATTCAAGCGTGGCATGTATTTATGCATAGAATTGAGAATCAACGTCATCTGAAGGATAGAGAAGTGATTATTTTCGTTTCGAAGTTGCCTTGAAGGATATTTTACTTGATTTTGTGGATGCCCTGTTGGTAATTGTTTGTTGTTTGTTAGTTTTAGTTTTGAAAAAGAAATTTTCTCATTTCGCATCCAATGTGCACCACTGTTGGGTGAATCGGGATGTAAATACACATGATCTACAATGAATTCGTGTCGATCAATGTTCATTGTGAGAAATTTCCGGTTCTTTACTTGTTTTTTGACATTGTTCAGCTTGGCCCGATGGGACCCATTTACCCGAATTGAATTTCCAATGATTCACATCAACTAAAATCATATCCACGTACATATTATAGGTTGCTTCAGGTTTCAATCCGTAGACTTTGTATTCAAGAGTTGGAAACATTCGACGACCAGCTAAGTAAAGAGAATCAAATTCAAATCAATTCGCAGATTCAGACAAACAGCATTGCCTTACTTTTAGTGATAATATTCTCAAGTGTGTGGGGAGCGAACCGTAACCATAATGGCCGATTGACTAACTCAACAATGATTGAGTCGGACCGGCAAGCTCCATTCAACGGTGACTGCAATGAAAACAAAGCTTGGTATCAATAAAGTCGATGAAATTTTCACTTACATAGGGAGTCATATAGTCACCACTGTTGCTGGTACTACAAGGCGTTTGTTCTGTAGGTGTTTGCATATAATTTGGATGCTGATGAAACATTTGATTCGGTGGTATGGGTGGGATTGGTGAGATGTTGTAATCATAGATCGATGCTGATTGTTGATCCACTGATTTCTGTGGATATATGATTTCGTCAGGTGAGTATTGATGCCGATGATGATGATGATAAATGGGCATATAGATTGTCGAAGACAATTGATTGTTTGGGTCGTCTTCGTTAAGACGCGTAGGTGCAGTACTTTGAGATTGAGAATATCCAGGAGATAAGGCATAGTATTGAGTTGGATCATAGACACTTGGAGTTTGAGGATGATGAAGATTATTTGAATCGTCATTGAATGGAATCGGATGGTAATAGTAATGGTGATGTTGAGGTGTGTAGTGTGGAGAATAGTACTCGGATGAAAGTTTAGTTTCATCTTCTTCTTTTGTTGCGAGTGGCGTTAGCATAGTGCTGCTGTTCACGCTCTATATGCGACAGGTGCTAATCGACTAAAAGAAAAAGATGAACAGTAATGAACGGATGTTAGAATAAAAAAGAATAATATGTCAATCGAGAGAAGGAGAGGAGAGAGCAAAATCAACCAATGATACGCATTGACCAATAGGAAAATCAAGAAAAAGAAAGAAATCTTTCTTTCTGATAAATCACGGTAAAGAAAGAAGAAAAATGTCGATAAATTCCACATCATACGTCAAGCACAGCAGGTCATCGTTTAGAAAACTTTGATTTTAAGTGATAATTGCATTCACTTATTCATGTCGGGTTCATTCATAACTACAAAAATGAACAGGAAAAAGAACGATGTATCCATATCATGTGTGAATAACATTCGTTGCATAGAGAAAAAAAGATTTTGTCATGAAAGTATTCTCATTAATTCAATGAAAAACGTTAGAACATATTTCACGTGTTATTTTCTTCTTTGTATAGTCCATTACCAGCTTGTTCTCTTCGGTGATTTACTTTCATCTATCATCATCGATGCGAAATTGAACATCGAAGAAAAATCAAGTCGCCTTGTGTACATATTTCTTCCTCTACTCAACAAACAATCTTGTTCATTATCGTTTTTGAAGAATTATCATTCTCTATCGTCTCAATTTGTTAGATTTCTTCGACAAACAAATGCTGATCATCATCATCTTATGTCATAACGGATATCAGACATCTTGTCGTTGCAACGAACGTTTTCCTGATAGCTAGTTATGTTAGAAACATAGGCATGGTTACGGTCTGAATTACATAAATTCTACGTCACTAATTTGACTGATACGACACGATAGATTGGACTGATTAGTCATTGTTGGAATGGTTAAATAAAGCCAATATCTTGCAGTTAAGCATGATTGGATCTTAATTTTTTCGATTAGTCCGAGAATCAACGTATCTATGAGAACTATGAAATGAACAATGTCTTTTTTATCCTGCTGAGATTCTCTCGAGAAGAGATTGTTCTTGTCACAGCTTAATTTGTCCCATCTTGTTTTTGAATAAATTAATCGTGAGTTGAATTTTCTATCATCACGCGAACGAGTCGATATTTCTCGATGCACGTGGATACGAAATAGCTATTCTCCTGTGGTATGCACCTTTCATCCAACCAACATCATGTATCACACGTTCACTTTTTTCTATTATATGCCTATTATCACATTTTGAACAAGTTACCGCTGCTAGCATGGCAACATGGAGTGATAATGAAATCATGAACATTATGTTCCCTTCTTGTTCAGTCATCTCGTCATCGGTTGTAATTCAAGAGGAGAAAAAGGCTCTTTTTTTCTATTGTCGGACATTGGTCTTGCTAATCAGATGGAAAAGGTGAATAAGAATATATGATTTTATATGTGAAATCTGTAGTATGACGTTTGTTTGGTATAAAAATCATTTTTTATTTGTTTTTGTTCACCATCGAAATATTACACAGATAAAAAAGATTTCAAATAGAATAAATAGTAATCTCAATATCATCTTCTTCAAATACACGTTGAATCAGCCGAGATACTTGATCCCAATTGAGTTTATCCAATCCGCAACCGATACGAGGCATTGCTAATTGATGAATATCATTCTTAATACATAGATCTCTCATTGCGCGAAGACTTGATTCTAGCGATGACATGGTTGGTTTATAAAAATATCTTTCTTTCGTTACTAAATAGAACACATGACGATTGGCAGCTGTGATATACGCACAACCGCCAATCGATGTATCTACATAGAGCAAAAAATCATTTGAAGAAGAGAGACGATGAACAATCGTTACTTTGACTTTTCAGCTCATTGATTTTCCCGAATTTGTTTCGAAACAATGTGGCGATGCCTTTAGACATGCTCATGTCCTGCGAAACACAATGTGCGAGCGAAACATTAGATGCAACTGAGAACAGATCGCCAGTGACTTCACGAAAGACGAGCGGCATGTTTATCTAAAACATATTCGAAGAGTAATTGCCTCCCATCGAAAAGATTATTGGAAATAGCAAGAAACAAAATGCAAATGATTAACAATGGCGGAGAAATAATAAATAAAACGTCAACAAATGAACGGCGCATAAGTAAAAGAAAAACACGGACGACGACCGAGGACGATGTGTTAAAGTGATTCCAAGTTTACTAAAAACAAGATTTTGTAAATCAGTGAGAAGTCATCCATCGGCTGACTCTACCTTTTTAATTCGCCGAACATGTTTAATAATGCTGCTGACGTACTAATCGAAGAATCTGAACAACAATCCTTAAATGCACATTCTCGACAGACGTACAACTTACGTTTATTCATTGTAGTTAACGAAGGTTCCTCATCATGTATATTAATCGTCATCCTAAGAGTAGAAAATTACGAGAAAATGTTTTCATTCGAGTTGACTTACCAGTTATTCGATTCCACTTTTTGTTGAACTGGAAAGACTTGTAGCGAAGGTTGTTCGATATCGAGAATTACTTCAGGTGATTTCGTCAGGGGTACGTCAATGGCTTTCTTTACAGAGTTTTCTTCTCTATAAGTTTGGTATTCGTTTTGTAATTGTTCATACTGTTCAATTTTATTTTTCAGTTCTCGTTGTAAATTTCTCAACTGCTGTTCGTCATCGAGTAAGCGCTTTTCGAATTCACTCTTCGATCGATTGCATTCATCTAACAGATGTTGTTGCTGTTGCATATTCAATACTAACTTTTCATTATCTCGATTGATTTCTTCGTGTTTGCGGTTCAGTTCAGTAGTTAATGACAGATGTTCTTGTCGAAGTTGTAAAATGGCATCGACGATTGAATTTATGTCATCGACATTTTCAAGTGTATCTAGAAGAAGAGTTTCATGTGACATGAAAAGTCGAAGGTTGACTTTTCTGACTTTGAATGGTTTGTAGAATTGTCTGTAGGTGTTTATTTTCATCTTCAAGTGATTGTTTCTGTTCTAGTAATTCTTTTCTGGTTTTGTCTAATTGATTTTTCTCATTGATGATCTGTCGACAACGTGATTCGTATAATTTCCGTTGAGTATCGTTTTCTTGCTGAAAAGAATATCTAATCTTCATCAAAGATTTCGTATTTAAATAGAAAATCTACTTGTATCGATGTTATTTCCAATTTCATAGCATCCTGTAGATCTTGTTGTGTTCGGCATTCGTCTAAGGTCGTTTGTAGTTGATTATTGACACTACGCAGTTGCTGTTCGAGTTGTTCGATTTGATTTTTATAATCGATTTCCATTCGATATCGTTCGGAAAGTGATTCATTCGCTTGTTTCAACTAGAAGATGTGTAGATTTTATTAAATAAACAAAACGAAGATATTCATACTTGGTCAGTTAAGGATTCGTTATTGGTTTTTATTTCTTTCATTTTAGTCAGCATTCGTTCGCGTTGATCTCGGAGTTTCTCCAGTGTTTCTTCATGTTCACCGATAGCCTTCTTCATCGTGCTGGCTGAATCATTGACATGCTGTAATTTGTCTACGAAATGATTGGAAAAATCTTCTTTCTGAGATGAATATATGATCAACTACTTTTCAAATCAGTGTTTGCTTGATACAATTCATTGAGACGCTCAACGACATGTTCTTCATCGTCAGGAGACAATCGATGCAGCAGTTGTTGCTTGAAATCCGACACTAGAATGAATAGAAGCATGTGGATATTTGCCTGATAGAAATTATTTCACATCCTACACTTTTCGATGAGAGTTTTATCATGTTGACATTGAGCAATGGCTTGATCTATACTAACATCATCATTACAAATCAATTTGCATAAGTGCTGAGTTTTGCTGATATAGATTTGAAATTGTGAAATTACATTGAAATCATCTGTTGACTAAAGGAAAAGTGCGGAAGCTACAAGCGACTTATTTTCTCGTGTTTTTATACTTGATGAAATCCTGCTTCATGAATCAATTGTTTTATTTGGTTATGTTCTTGAGCAATAACTCGAATGTGTTTCGACATTTCGATAAAGCCTACTTGTGTCATATCCATTGACGTCAATTCACAACAATCCAAACAGAATTTATCAATGATTTGATAAACTTGATCAATTTTAGCTGGTAAATCTGGATTATCCCCGTTATCGACGAATAAACCAAGTCTAGTCGTTAATCGCTCGATGCTTTGCTCGAGAATCTCTTCTTCTAAAAGTTTCAAGCATATCATATCGAACGGTTCTATTCACTCGGCATCTTACTGGCAATCATTGATTGGTACTTTTCGTTCAAATCGTCAAGATGATTTTTCTCGATTTCTATTTGATTATCTAATAGGAGAAGATTGAGAAAGCAAAGAAACGAAAAGAAATTAACCTTGGTTTTGTTGATATTGGGAAAGTAATTGAAGAAAATCGTGGTCGGTTTTCGTTTGTGTTCGATCAAAAAGTTCTTGACGAAAATTATTCAGCGACTGCAATGTTTGATGAATACGTGTTAAATTCGATTCTACAATCGACAAGGACAGTTTTCAAAGGAAAAGAAGAACACAGTTTACTTCGATCGTCATGGGTTTTCGCTGAAAATTCATCAGCAATCTCTTCAATATCTGCCTGTAATTGTGTTTCATTATCCACAGCTTCATCACGCTGTTTCTGGAGATCATCCATACGATTGGTTGAATCGTTCTATGAGAATACAACGGTGCCTGTGAACGAGAAATTGTTCTCTTCTTACCATAGTCTGTAGTTTCACTAGTAGTTGCTCGGTTGTATCATCTGTCCAGGAGTTTTCATTTGAATTGAGTACAGTTAGAATTCTTTGATAATCATTAATACGTTGTAAAATCGATTCTGGATCGTTAGACACGGATAATTTCTTTGAGAGATTTTCTCGAAAGTCAATCAATGCTTGGATATGCCACGAGATTCGATCGATTTGATTTGTTTCTGAAAAACAATGTTGATTGTTGAAGCAGAAAGAATCTCGTCAAACCTACCATTCTGTTCATCTATTTTCAAAAGATTTATCAAGTTTTCCTTCAGATCAGATAGTTTTTCATTCATGGATATGATCGATAGTGTTTGTTGATGGTCACGATTCGCTTGAAGTATCATTCGAAGACGATCCAATGGAGATCCAAGAAGAGGATTCGATTGTTGATCGAACGTTGAAATCAGTTCATCGATTTGTTTTTCCTGTTGTAACAGTTCTGCATTCATCTTTAAGCAACAAAAAATACCGCGAGATAATAAAGATACGAAGAGAACGTACGAACATTCATCGCTTCATTGTATCGCTCGGTGATGTCTTTCAGATCTGATTCTTGTTGTTGGTAATTGAAATAACTATGTAGAACATGTTTGATCAGATCCATGTCCGTCATTTCGTGATTCTTATCCGTTTTCATACGTAAGTGTTCAAGACATTCTTTTTTCGTTAATAGATCTTGGATAATGTCGTCGGTATGATCGGGAGTTACATGTAATAATGTTCGAATGTGTTGAAGTTGTTGACTATCACGTGAAAGTGTTTCTTTCAGCCGCGAGAAACTATTCAAGCGTGTTAATAATTCAAAGAGAATGTCATCAGAATCGATCAGACTCGAGATATCATCCGTGGTTAAACTTTCTTGGAGAAGCTGGTGAAATTTCGACCGTTGGTGATTTCGGTATTGTTCAAGAAGAAGTTCAGGAGATTCTTCATTGTAACTATCAAGTTCATTGATAACTAATTCATGTAATTCTCGATTAAAGTCTATCTGAGATTCTTTGCTTCGGATATCGTCTCTTAAACGTTCGTTAACTTCCTCTTGTTCAATAAGTTCATCAGTCAATTGTTGAATCCGCGAACGCTTTTCGTGAAGATCAGTTTGGTTATCCGAACAGACACTTTCAAGTGTAGTAATTCGTAGTAATGCACTATCTAATTCCCGATTGAGACGAGCAATGATTTCTTGAGAATTGAGAATTTGAGATTCTAACCCGGCTATACGATCATCATTGCTCGAAGATTCGTCTGCTTGCATTCAGAACTGTCTGCTTTTCGTCTGCCTGTAAAGTCAAGGCTTGTTACACGAAATGAATTTTGAACATGAGGAGACGGTGACAGAAACAACCAATCGAATCGTCTTTTCAGGTGTCACTAGTTCGGATCGAAAAATTGCTGTTAAGTGTGAAACGATATGCAATTTAACTACGAGCCGCTAAACAAAAGATTCTCATTGATAATATTCAGATGAATGTACACGCACAGACTCGATTGAACACTTTCATTCTATTGGTCCATATTTTTGTCTATAACGATCGAATTAACGGTTTGTTTTCGTTGCATTCGAAATTCGATAGACTAGTTATCAATGACGATAATACTAACCATAACGAATTCTAGTTTAGTCCATTGTGTTGAGAAAAGGTGTTTTGTTGGTATCAAAGATGTCGCTCGATTTTCATGAAGACAAAAATAAACAACAGTCAACAAACGTTCTTAACTCGTAGTCCAGTGAAATTTGTTCTTTCATCGGATGACAAACGAACATTCCTTACAAGAATAGTTCTTCTTTAGATTGAAAAATTTTTTTCTGATTAAATCATACAAGAATGAATGAGAACGGAGCATTGACAAAGCGTATTGTAAAGGTAATTTTCCCAGTAGATTTGTTTTTCTTCTATGCTATTTATTTCAAAATTTCTTAGGAAAGCGCACGATTGCAGCAAGAACCAGTGCCAGGTATAATCGCAGCACCCGATGAAAACAATGCTCGTTACTTCAAAGTCGTTATCGACGGTCCGAGCGAGGTAAATTCTCGTTGGGAAAGTTTACTGAACCTTTTGTCTTGTCAAATTTCTTGTAGAGCCCCTATGAGGGTGGCAAATTCAAAGTGGAATTGTTTTTACCAGATGAATATCCAATGGCACCACCAAAAGTCCGATTTATGACAAAACTTTACCATCCAAATATTGATAAACTAGGTCGTATATGTTTAGACATTCTCAAAGGTAACGGCGAGTAGTGGAACTTCTTTTGTGTTCAACCGATGTTTTTCGTAGAGAAGTGGAGTCCAGCTTTGCAAATTCGTACTGTTCTTCTTTCGATCCAAGCTTTGTTAAGTGCGCCGAACCCGGATGATTTTCTGGATGCTGATGTCGCCGAAAAATGGAAGGCAGATGAAAAAGGAGCAAAAGCAATAGGTAAACTTTCGCCGTTTCAAACGACTCTTTCGATTTCCGGGTTTCTTTCTTCTAGCTCGTGATTGGACGGAAAAGTATGCCCATGAAACTTAGGAAATTGATCACTCGTGTTCGAATCATATTGCATTACGAACATTTTTGTCAACTTTTAGGATTGTCTATTCTTCTTGATGTGTATCTATATTTTCTTTCATTCTTGTTTCTTTCGCTGATCTTCTCTTTTCAATCTGTACGTTCAAAACAACCATCATCATCGTCATCATATTTATAGCTAACGATTGTTTGTAACATTGCTCATTTATTTTTAAAAGAAAGGCACAAATCATTCACTTCATTTCGTTCCTGTCCTATGTCTCTTCTTCTTTCGGTTATCATATGTTGAATGACTTTCTCTACGAACACGAATAAAAAACTAAACTAAATCGAGATTTCGAAGACGTCCTCTTCTTTCACTCTCGCATCAAACCTTGCCAATGAAGTCGTCAACAAGGAAACTCACGACACAGTTTGAAAACATACTCGTGCATTTGACACGCTTCAGCGCACTTGTACTTCAACGTAGGCAATCGACAATGATATATGTAACATTTCAACCGAATAGTGGCGCGCGTTTGTCGTCTACTTTACTATTCAATATGATAATACAACATCATTGGACATGTCAGCATTAACCATTCAAAAGAAAATCTCTAGATTATATCGAAACGTTCGACAGTTGACTTTAGCGGCGTTTTTGTTGTTCATATTAACGATTTGTGTACGATGGATCGTCGTATCGAAGAGTAAAACAGATTTCGGTTCTTCTGAACGAGAGAATTTGTATTTACCTCGGATAAAAAACGATCGAAATGGTCGACCGGATCTACCCAAGTATATTCATCTCGATCTCAAAGGCGCGCCACCGAAAGCAGAGAAGTTTTTCGACTCTTTTTTTATTTTCCTGGCGAAATTACAAATGGGTGTCAAAGGTGTTGTAATTGAATATGAAGACACACTTCCATTGCAAGGCAGTCTGGCTAATGTAAGTAGAATTCATTTGAGAATTGAAGGAAAACAATCGTTTCGTATGAAAGGCCACTCATCGCTATGGCTACACCAAATCGGATATACAACTAATAGAACAGTCAGCGAAAAGGCAGGGTTTGGAGATCATCCCATTGATCCAAACATTCGGTCATCTGGAATGGATACTTAAATTACGTGAATTTGAGTCTTATCGTGACGATCCCAAACTGCCTACGGTGATTTCACCTTGTGTAGATAAGACTTACAATTTGCTCGAAGGTTAGTGTTCTATTAGGGAAGAACAGCAAAGATCGATCGATATTCTTATCAAATACTCTAGATCTTGTACAGCAAACACTCGATATGCATCCAAATAGTCAAACTATTCATATTGGCTGTGATGAAGTTACTGTGACGAACACAAATCCGTCTTGTGAAGGAAAAACGATGAGTTCTGCGGAAACTTATATTCAGTAAAGCTTCACGGATAATTATAGATTTCTTTTACGATTTTTCTTTAAGACATATACGACGTGTTATCGATATTGTACGAAAAATTCGACCACGGATTCGAATTCTGATCTGGGACGACATCCTTCGTGGAGATTCATTTCTCCGAAACCGAAAATTAGTAAATCATATCTGATGATATTACAAAAAATAGATCACAAGACCTAGTTTTCTGCTTTTTGTAGCTGAAACAGATCGAAGGACTGATCGAGCCAGTGTCATGGAATTATTTTCCAACATTCGATGATTATTACAAAAGTTTATTAGGCTGGCGAATCTATCCGAGATATTTCAAAACAATGTGGGCTGCAAGCGCGTTCAAAGGTGGCCTTCATCGATATTCTCTGACCACAAATACCAAACATCATGTCTCGAATAATCGTCAATGGTTGCATTTCCTTGAATCGCCAACATTTCGTTCGGATTCTTTTTCCGGCATCATCTTAACTGGTTGGTCGAGATTCGATCATTTTATGCCTTTGTGTGATATCCTACCCACAGCATACCCATCACTTCTCTACAGCTTACACGCTTTAAATACCGATGAATATCTGACTAGCGATTCCGTGCGTAGTTGCTCGACTCTACTAGCATCAGTTGACAAAGATACTCAACTGTGCAATTTTCTACCAGGCAAGAAGAAACTAATACGAGATTGATTTGAAATAGCATCTGTTTTTTTTATCTAGGTACATCGATCTGGACAAGTATTTCATTCTTAACTATACTTTTACCAAAAGTTGAACGTCAGTTAAAAATCCTCGATACAATCGTGCCCCAATACAATCGAAAACATTCATTTGTACGTCGTGTTGAACTCCAGTCACGCTTAAACGAGTTAAACAGTCTGTCGAAAGATTTGACTAGGAGTAAACAGACAGTTGAACAACATTTAAGTGAACTTTATTCGAAAGATGTGGTCGACGAATGGATCGACCTTTATTTCAAACCAATCGAAGATCGAATTAATACAACATTCACTGAACTGGTGCCCGAAGAACGGAAACTATTCTGGGAACGACGACCGTTAATTTGAGACAAGAAAACTACATCTACGTATATGAAACTTTCGACGAACTAAGGATGATGTCTATATGCGTAATTAACCATCTTGGAAATGAATCTAAAGAATAGATTATGATTTTTAACAGCACGAGTAGTCTTGAAATGCGTCATTGTAGATTATAAACAATGAATGAACTTCACGATGTTTTCACTTAATGAAATCATATGTATAAAGTTGTGTTTTGTCAAGAAGAATGCGTCCTATTCTCGTCTCATCAAAGAAACCTTGAATGATCTGGCAGATGAAGATGCGCTTGTCGCTTGTGCAATTATCTTACATTATTATATTCCATGTTTTTCATTTATTCAAGCATAGAAATTGAATTATGACATGTGCTCTTTTATCTCTCTCTCTCTGCTCTCTGCATGTCTTCTGGTGTAATTCATGAAGTACTAGAATACAGACACTAATAGCTTAACTATGAT
The DNA here is from genome assembly GCA_905250025.1 of Adineta ricciae. Classification (NCBI taxonomy): domain Eukaryota; kingdom Metazoa; phylum Rotifera; class Eurotatoria; order Adinetida; family Adinetidae; genus Adineta; species Adineta ricciae. The sequence goes on along the minus strand of CAJNOJ010000385.1, from coordinate 35,204 downwards.
TGATTCTATCTTCGATAGATTGATGAATGTCGTCATCTTAATTCTATGAGATGGGCGATTTTAATTAAATATCTGTAGAGACTCATTTAGTGGGGCTTTGTTTCGAGTATGTATACGTGACAAGTTCTAATAAAAAGAAAACTGATGAGAGGCATTGAGTTAGATTGAAGAACTTTGTTCTGAGATATAAATGAAAGAGCAACTGTCAACGAATTGACATTCTTGTTGCTGCTTTCTTCTTCCTTCGTTTTTTGTTCGATGTAAGTAGATGTCGACTAGTTGATAGCTTCCTTTCTTTGGCATTGTCGATTGAAAAATTATTATCTTGACTTTTCTCCGTTCGTAACGATACCCATGATCACCTTTCTGTCCAAAAGTCATTTCCGCAATCTCTGTTAACTTTAAACATATATCATCACGGTTTGAACATCGGGCGAAATCTCTCTCTCTCTTTCTCTTTTTGCTCACTAGTGAAAATCAACAACGCGCATGGAATCGTCTTTCTCTTTGACGATCATAATTCAATTAGGGCAAATATATGCGAATGAACGAACGAGCGAGCGAGTAGGGACTAGAATTTCATCGAGGAAATCGAAATGAAAAAAATACAAATGTGATCGAAACTTCAAAGTTTTATTTCCTCTCATTTGCTCATTTCGATCAGGTCAATATTTCCGCATGAAGATTTCTTTTGTGGAAATTTTCCTTGAAGTATCAACTTGTTTGATGATATTTTCTCCAGCATAGATAGTGTTCTTCTCTTAACTAGAAATTGACTTTTCTTTTGATCAATCGCGACACAAGAGCATTATAGCATTATTTTATTAACTAGAAGCACGAAGATAGCGTGTCTGAAGATCACTTCCATGTATTGTTCCACTTTTTCTCTGCTAACAATGCTGAAAATTGCCTCGCGAGAAAGACAAACGAGAAATGAAGACACGAGGTTTTGTCCTCTTCTCTATTAATTCCTATATATATTTCATGGAATCCGTATTCTAATCATGTATTAGTAAATTCCTTTATCTATCTGCTCATCAATAGGAAAACATGCTGATAAATAATGTAAGACTCCTCAGTTTACGGAGATATGAATACATGAGCATGTTTCATCGGTATAATTGAAAAAAGCAGTTTCTTTTCTCTCTTCTTCGCTGGGAAACCTCTCTAGATCTGTATGCGTATGGCAAGTAATGACAATGTCGTTTCTCGTTTGTTTGGATCTGCTGTGTATACACACTGAATCACAATCCTCTTCCTTCTCTCTCTCTCCTTCTTTCTCTCTGCTTCTTTTATTTTATTATTCATGTGATCAATTTAAATGCAGACGTAGGGAAACAGAAAAGAAACCAGCGAGTATTGTCGATTTTATTAGCATCTCATCGATTAAAGAGATGTGCTCATTTTCTTTTGCTTTTAGCTGTTTCGAATGGTTCATAGTCTATTTTAATGAAATGTAAAATAGTTCGTGTTGTGTGTGGTCTTTGACATCGACACTCTTTTTTGTCAGCAGTCCGATGCCGTCGTTTCTACTCCGATTAATAATTGATCTATTTATTCTTATCCGATATCGATTATGTTTTATCAATGGTCATTGTCGACCGGTTTTAAATCTCGAGTATTTTATGTTCATGTTTTCACACTTCTTTATTTACTTCATCTGTATCAATGCGAAAACACGAATCGACCATCGTTACGACGATTCCTTCATTCAAGACATACGTACTCAACTCGACGAGCGCTTCGAGTAGTCTACTTTCGAGAATTCGACAAGACAGTCAATGAACATTATCTCGGAACCGATGTGAAGAATCTCACTGAATCCTATGGAATCGATCTGAAATTGAACATATTCGAACAGCCAACAGCGATCACCACTCGTAGATTATGTTCGTTGATCGGTGAAGAAGCACGTGATACAATATTTATTGCTGATTTATATACCAAAGAAATCGACTTCTTATCTCGTTCGTTGCAAATTCCGACGATTGCCATTACAAATCGATATCAAATCGTCCAGGGCAAACTGGTAAAGCTTTCCACTAAACATTCACTTTGTCTTTTGTAGTGTGTCCTTTAGCATAATCCTTATCTGTTCAAGCTGATGTCTGATCCAATTGAACAAGCAAAAGCAGTGGCATTAGCTTTAGATAATCGTTCAGTTTACACACGAATAGGTAAAAGCCGAAGTTGTATCTCTCCGGTCATCATTTTCTATTGCTTTTAGCTTTGATTTATGATGTTTCACTTGATATGGTAGAACATCGTTTGACATATCTTCGTTTGGCTAAACAGCACATTATCTATCGAGCACATTTACCCCGAGTGTCCCTGTTATTTGATCTTCATCAAAATACGCGAAAAATTCTCATGGATCTCACTGAACTCGATATTGATTTAATCTTATGCATTATGTCCACTGAACGTGAATTGCAATTTCTTCGATTTATCGAAGATTTTGGAACGAATTCACAGATCCGGATTCTTCTCGACAAAACCAGCTGGTGGTTTGCATCTCGACTCGGTGAAATACGAAATCTGTCCTATGTACCCAAGATTCACACGGAAAACACCGATCGTCGGAATTTTTTCAGTTATTTTTCCAATTCAAGTATGAAGATCTTATTCAATGCAGTCATTCGAACATACATTCGTTTGCCTATCTCATCATCGTTGATTGGCACGACTAACTGTGCAGTTCGACAATCGGAACAACAACTGAAAAAAACGCACATGTTCATCAAGTACGAAACATATTTGAGTTTACATCACAGCAATATTTGCACAGGACATAAATATTTACTTGCTTAGATAAATACATGCTGTTTCGGTGAATGTTCAGCTAATTGATAGAATTGTATAGTTAATGTTGATTAATAGCGAAGTGTTTGAAGGAGACAACACGAACTAGTTTTAATGGATTGTTTGACTTAGGAAAAAGACATTTATTCGGAAACTTTGCTTGCAGATACCGTTATTAGTTATTAAAGAAATGAATGAGATTGACAATTTCCGATAGCTGAGCTCGGAGTCGTGTTTATCAAATACTTACCTCGCGTTTTTCCTATATTTAAAGATTGTTTACAAATTTTACCGAATGGAACTGTGATATTCGAGTTGGTTCTGGAATCGATCCGATATTATTCGAATCTAAAACGTTGGCATGGCGTGTTCCGACGATCTTCATGGTTAATACATTTGAATTTCCTATCGATTGTCACTTCTATGCTTTGTTTTCATATAGGCGCATACGGGCGACTCATGTCAAGCCATGGTCTATCGTATATTTCATCCTCAACATAACAATGCTGAACAATTATTTCGTTCGTGCCGTCTGACAAGTTCAGCATCACGTAAAAGTTCTTCATCAGCTCAACAAGATAATTCCACAACAGCGCTATCATCAAATACTCTCGTTAACTTACAGAATCTCCATAAAATGTACGTTGGCATCGTCACTGGTGGAAGCAATGGTTGTCAATATGTTCATATGCATACCGGAGCCCAGAAAACCATTATTGTTGGTGTTGTTGAACCTCCTTATCTGTTCGTATCGGAAGCCCAAATCTCCTCGGAATTTCTTTGTAATTATGGTATACCGTGTTATGAAATCGATCCACTAGTAACTAACTTTACCACAGATGCACTGTTTCTTCATCGAAAAATGGCAGCCGCTCCTCGCTGTTGCTACGGAATCTCCGTCAATCTTTTAATACGCATCGAAGATTCGAAATTAGTCAACGGTTTACAGTCGACACGTCTATTCGTCTTTTCCGATAAACCAAACAAATGGTTCGCTCTAACTCAAACATTAAAACATCGTCGTGCTCATTTTTCCATATCCGCTATACCATACGAATACTACGCAACACAAGCGTACGATTTAAGCCCACCTTTCTATCATTCATCGTATGTCATTCTAACCGGTCCATCGCCGACTGGTTTATCGTTAGGTGCATTTTTACAACCTTTCTCATGGACAACATGGCTAATGATATTTGTTGTACTAAACGTGACTGCTCTGTTTGAAACGTTTTTTGAATGGAATAGTCCTTATGGGTAATTGACAGAAAGTTGACATCGTTTTGTCGAAATGATTCACTTTTGATTTTGTAGTTTAACACCAAAAGGTCGTCGAAGACATATTGTATTCAGTTTAGCATCGGCATTGACAATCACTTGGTCGATTATATTCTCGCATACGTTCAAAACTAAATCACCAAAATGTTGGTCGAATCGATTCTTGGGAAATGTAAGTTTTAATTAGATAAAAAGCAAGATTTTCATCTTCTGATTAGGTATGGGGTGGTTTTGGTATTGTATTCATTGCCATTTACACTGCTAAATTGGCTGCTTTCATGGTTGAAACAGGTCGAACTCACACAGAAACTGTAGTTCACAGTATCGTAGTAAGCTCTAGTTTGCCATGACGAGTACATCTCTGATTTTTTAACTAAGGATTTATGTCGGAATATGCCTCGATGTACTATCGGTGTTGTTGCTAATACAAGTGATGAAGAATACTTAAAACGATTCCATCTCAACACTCTGTATCGTCATATACATTATGTGGCATCATATGGTCATGGGATTGAATTACTTCGGAGTCGTGTGGTAACATATCTGCTCATGGATCATTCCATGGCACGGTACTACTTAACGCGAGATGTTTCCAAATTAATTCGTATTAGTGGTGATAATTTCGGTGCATTTGGTTTGTCATTGGGTTTTTCAAAATTCGATACTGAATTGAAAGATAGTATTACGGACATTCTATTATCGTATGTCGACAAAGGTAAATTGAACTCGACTTTTGTGTAGTTAGCTGAGAGAATGTTTTGTAGGAATTATACAACGTTTACACGACGATTGGTATGTGTATGAAAATTGTGAAACGAAACTATTGGAAGAAGTAATGAAAAACATTACGTTGCTTATCAGTCTGATCGATAATTGTGCTTTAGAATCGTATATTATCGGTTGATCGATTTTTCGGTGTGTTTATTCTATTAGTAGCCGGTATTGTCGTTGGATTTATCGTACTCATATTGGAATGGTTGATTTTCAAATATGCGGTGCCATATTGGCGTCGGCGACAATGGCGCGGTTGGTTGTTTTGTTCGCAAGTAAGAAAAATTTGACAAAGGTAATTCGAAAATATCGATTTTCGTCGTTCTAGCGCCTATACGCCGTTTTGAACGTTACTGATGATGTTTACAACAAAGCATATTCATCGTTCAAACATGATTCATTAAAATTTGTTGGAGAACGGTTTGTGAAACGATCATTTCCTAATTGTACATTGTTCATATGCGTATTTTTAGCCTGCATAATTATTCAACTCGATGTGATAGTTTAGATTTGCATGTTGTTAATGTTCCGAAACTCATAACAACCACTTATCAGTTGAAAGAAGAAATGAGCGCGATAAATGAACAACGAGAACAGCGTCAAATATCATTACTACCTCTCAACGGCGATATACGCAACAAACGAGACACTTCAATCGAGAAACGCTTTATTCAAAAGCGTATCAATGAATTAGAATACGAATTAAAACGATTGAAGTCTCAACTACGAGCGAAATCGACATGAATTTCTTTTCTTGATATGTATCACTGGTGCTCTAGTCGATGTTTTTCTTGTCAATTGTGGCTATTAAATTAATGTTCGAATGTGCGAGGTTTTGTTTGGCAGTACATGATCGAGAGAAAAATCTTTCATCAAAACGATTGAGACACTTCTTTCAATTTCATAAAAGTTTCTCTTGCTTGACCTGCTCTTGAAAATAGATTTAACTAGCAACAATAAAAAAACAAGACATCTGATGTGTTTGTTTGTTCTGTTTCACAGCAATCGAAAAGGAGAAAAAGTAAGAACTGAAAGTGTTTGTTCGAGCCATTCATTTCATCTAATTCTCAGTTGAAAATTAACCAAACAAGACAATAAACATGAGTATGGAAGCACAGTACTATGAGGCTAAACGCCGCCAACATATCATTGAACGAAATCAATCTCTTCGAACACAGAAAGATCTTGACAAGCAAGCACGCAAGCTGGAACGTCCACAACCGATGAAGAAATCGTTCGAACTACCAACTCGTATCTTCCGTCCAGACATCCGACCAGCACGTTGTACCTGCACACCGATGGAAATGATGGTAATAGATGATAGCGAACCTGTTTCATTTCAACGAACCCGAGATATATACGTGTAGGATGATGTGTTTCTCATTCAGACTTGTTTTTGATTATCGTTTGAATGTTTATAGTCGACCGAAAACGGCCGCGCCTTCACAACAACAACGACAATACTATCGACGAGATGCTCGTCTTCCCAATCGATTCACTGTATGTGCTTGCGTTGACTTTCTTGAAAAAAGAGTTCATAATTTTTCCCCTCTTTCTTCTAGTCAACTGAATATCGTCAACAATGGTAAACGAAGCGATCATCAAAGAAACTTTACATGTGATAGAAAGCTTAATCGAATTCGTATTTTTCTCTTTGCGTGATTTTGTCTTAAAATAAATGAATTGATCACAGAAGCGATTCGTATTTCGAAGTATTCCACATACCCTCGATAGAACTCTGTCCATTCCTGACTATTCGTTTCGTCGAATGATTCACACGTGGATTCGATTTTTCTATCCTTCTTAGAAAGTATGGGAGAGCGATAGTGAATCTTCGTTTTTTTTTCTTTCTTCTCTTCCTCTCGTGTACGACTATATTCGTTCGAGAATCGCCAAGTTCAGTTCGTTGTTTTCATATTCATCGAGCACATACAATATCAAGCAATTCAAATCAATTTGAATTTAGTTTCAAAAATGTCAATTAGTACGTTAACAACCTCGAATGATTTCATCATCATTCTCTACCTTTATCTCTAGGTTCTTATCAATCAATGCTGAATAATAATTTAACAGCTCTCTCAACGACATCAACTGGCTCTTCAGTCTCGAATTCATCATCGGGTTCTACTGATGGAAATCGTTCGGGTGGTGCGCCCATGTCATTTGCTGCTGCTAATGTTGTACGTGGTATCATGGAAAAGGTTTTAGCAACCCCACCGATGGGTTCCGGCATCGGCTCATCGTCATCAACGAATGCTGCTCGATTATTTAATGAACTGGATTATCTATCATCACCAGGACTGGATTCCGATTTCGGTGATACATCGCCTTTACTTTGTGCTGGCTCATCAACAAATTTAAGTAATCAATATCTTCGTTTAGCAATTGGTAGTAATAATAATAAAGAACAACCACTACCACAGCAGCAACATTGTCAACACAGCAATTATCTCTCACGGTAGGAACAGAATTCGAATAGGAAATATTCAGAACTTTTGTCGAATTGTAGTCATTGTTTATCGCAAAATACTCGATCGATCAATACTCCATTTTCTCATCATCAATTTACTGATTTAACAAACTTGATTGGTTATTCACCACCGTCAACATCCATCGCCACATCTCATGATCATATGAATATGTTTTCCGATTCGGACGACATGAACGATCCGACGGGAAGTAAAAAATTCATTGCTAAACGAGCACAGATTGGTAAGCACGACACAACTACAACCATTTCGAATAGAAAAAGCTCTCATTGTGCTTTAGACATGACAAAGCAAGTGACCGATGCTCGAGCTTTGTACTTCATGCTAGGCATCAAAATGAAATGTAAATTTTGTTTTGAAAATGGTGAATCATTTGAAGTTTATCGGTCACATATGTTACGCAATGGTGCTGGAACAATTCTTTGTCCCATCCTTCGTGCTTATGTATGCCCAAAATGTGGCGCGACAGGCGATTTAGCGCACACATTACGCTATTGTCCATTGCATCAATCTCCAGGTAATAGTCAAATGCTTGGCAATGCATTTGATTAAATATGATTTTTAGGAAAATAAGTTTGTTTGCGTTTTTCTTTTCTTCTTCGGTGTGCCATGTCAATATTTCTTCTAATGTAGAATTGCTCATCTATTAAAAAAAATATTAGTTTTGTCTTTCCGCATCTCTCACAAAAATAATAATAATAATAATTTCACTTCTAAACTAAACAATCATTCTTTGTCTCGTCACTAGTTGTTATTATTATTGTTAATTGTCGCAAGTCCACTAATAAACAAGAGTTTGCGTTAGTGGCAGTTTTTCTTTCTTTTTTTGTTCCGTTGTACATGTGTATGTTTTATGCGTGTGTGTGTGAGAGGCAGAGAAACAGAGAGTTCTTTGTTTATGTATAAGTGTTTAGTTTTCTTTTTTTTTCGTTTTTTCTTCTTGTGTGTGTGTGTTCTAGTCTCAGTTTTGAGACGTGAAAATTGTTGCAGTACGTTTCTTTTTTGTTTTATGTCATGAAAAGAATCCACGATCGATGATTGAGAATAAAGTAATTGAAGAATGATTATGATATGAAACCAGTTTTGTCCAACACTCGAATTCTGACTTCAATTATCCTTCAATCGTATTACTCACAAGGCCCTGTCACATTCTTCTTTTTCCTAATTAACATATTTCTAATTCAATTGTTATCATGTCAGATAGAAATTGCATTACCACCCATGGAGTTCTATTATGTATACAATATGCCGATGATCCCTGTTCGGAAGAGGAAAGAGAACTGTTGCTATCCTGGCTTTTATTATAAAAATAGAAAAAACCACACGCACACGCACACAAATAGGATTAAAGTATAGATTGACGAAATGCACAACAAGAAAAATACAATGGAATGAGAGGAGTCGCGAGAAGAATATATCCAAACAATTTAGACATGTACTAATGGTAATTGTTTCGACGACGGAAGCGAATATTTGCTTCCATTAATTTTCGTATGTTTGTATGAATAATTTATTCCGTAATCCTCTCGTCCATGATGACTACCATATTGTTGATAATGATGTTCTTCATCCATCGCCTTGCAACAGAAGCAGCGACAAAAGAACTTCTTCCACGAACGTATAGTTTTACTATTCAAATTGATCCATAGACCAGTTGTAATACCGACGATCAGTAAGAAGAAATATTTGGCGAGGTATATCGTAAAACTTGGCTGAATTGCCCATGATGATGTCGATCGATCCGGACATTTGTTACAATGAAGATTATCTTCCCAAATCGTGCGATAGCGTAATTCATAAAAGTAAATTCCAATTACCTAACAAACAAGCAGATAACATGCGAGCTTTTCCAGAAAAATCTTGTTCACTTACAAAGGTTGCTGGAACGGTATAAAGAATGGAATAGAGTCCAATTCGTACCATTAATTTCTCTAATTTATTCGTTTTCGTTCGATCTTGACTCTTCATCACATTTCGAATACGCATTAAACTAATCAAACCACCCAACAAAAAGATTGTGCCAATAGTCAAAAAAGCAATCAATGGTAGTATAACAAAGCCGCGTAACATTGATGAATCTGTATGTCCAACAAAACAGATTCCACTGATCGGATCACCATCGATGCCATTCAGCATGAGAATGGCGATTGTTTGTAAGCATGGTAGCAGCCAAGCAATGAGATGATAATAAACTGAATAATGTGCGATCGCCTCTGACGACCATTTGAAGCCAGCAGCAAGAAACCATGTTAGTGTTAGTATAACCCACCATACAGATGAAGCCATACCAAAGAAATATGTTAAAACAAAAACAAATGCACAGTTTGATGGGCCTGACACACGAACAAGTTGAAGATACGATGGCGAATCGATCTAAACAGATGAAACATCAAGGACAGGAACTAATTAAAAAGAAACGTTGGAATTGCGAAATTCAAACACTTGATGCACTGCTTTTCTTGGGAAAAGAAATGCTATGCATATGTCAAAATAATGACATTCTGCAAAAGATATGTCAGAACAAGGTTGATCAAAGAAATGTCGTCCTTCGAAAATGCATCATTTTTCAGTAACAATGGACAGGCATTGTTCTGTACACACAAGGTGTTATCACAAGTACATTGAAAACCTCAGATTTTCAGCTTACCTTGTTTTCTAAACGACAGGCAACGTTTTCGTGTCCCAAACCCAAACGTATCAAATAACCACATGATACAAAGAAATAACATAATGCCAAGAATATAATCGGTCGTTGCGGGTATTTAAATCTTGTTATATCAATACAAAATGTTAAGAGAACAAACGCACATGATACCGCACATAGCGAACTTAAGAATGTTAACCAAATATTCATCATCGATTTCGATTGTTCATCGTTGAAATACGGTGAATAACAAGGCGGAACGCATCGTTTAATTGATTCATAATCATCATCAATAAGACGATAACCTAATGATGTGTTACATTGACAACATGATGAAGATGATAATGATGATACAGGTGATGAATGCGCAGGACGAGGAGAAGACAATTTCATTGGTGATTTTGCTGACGGCGCTTCGTTCTTTCTCGGATCCATACAGATCGCATTCTCACTACTCGATGGATATTGTTCGCATTTCAATGCATCTGGCCAAATGAAGCCATATCGTGTATAATATGCTTCGCATGGCGTACGAACACGTTCGCATACCTAATAGAAATTGAATGTTTGACAATTAGAGAATTCGTACAAATACAATGCGTGTCTACCTCACGACATGGTGGGATCGTTTCAGAATAATTTGGTAAACATAACGGCATATAAATTGAACAGAGTAAAAAGCGTAGTTCAGATGAACATCCAACGGCAATTAAAGCTGTAAATTGATTGATCTAAATGAAACAAAGAAAATCTTGTCATATCGGATTTTATCTGATCAAAAAAGTTCGCTTATTTAACACGTCGTGCGTTCACACGCACATACACACATCTATTAGATCCTATGAACCAATATTTGAATTAGTTCCTCACGGAAGCCTTTTAACATTCGGTAGAAATATCTTTTTCTTCTATTGACATAATCGTTCGCTGTTAATGATATCATAATATCCATTGTTTATTTGTCAGATCAGTTCGAAGGTCAGACAAATGTCAGAAAAGAAAACTGGCCTGCTTGGAGTGAATAGAATCAGATATGTATCTTTCTCTTCACACCTATGTACTTCGAAAGATCGATTAGCACTTCGGAGGAGAGTTCGATGAAAGGAAACATGTAGTTATTCTTATCGAATTCGACGACACGAATAATTATCAATCATTAATGACATTTCTCAAGCTGATGATTACTTTCAATTCGTACATACCACAAGTGCAACATCTTTTTGATCCTGATGATTAAATTTATTAGGCAAATATGTTTGATTGTATCCGATATTTTTGCATTCGTAATAGGTGATTGCTTGGCATTGTGGTTGCTGCTGGTCACTTGTGACACGACTGATTTGCAGGATTAATGCAAGTAATAGAAGACCTAGCTGTTGCTTGAAATATCGATTCATGTTATTATTGTATTAAATGCGTCTGTATGTATGTATACGATATATATAAATGAAGGTAAAAGCGAGAAGACAGAAAGAGAAGGAGAAGGAGAAAGAAAAAAATAATGATCTAGAAGAGAAAGAGAAAAGTTCTCTCTTCTTTTTCTGCAACAGCTGCCGAGATGAACTGTTGCTGTTCAATTTGACACAGAAGAAAAGAAAAATGAACATGTCACCAATTAGATGATGAGATACCTTTTGACGACATGGCATAATTAGAGAGAACAAAATGAACATGGGAAAAAGGAAAAGCATTTCGGTTCAAGAATGTTTGTCTATTCAACAGTATATTAATTCATTTTCAATCCAGTGCGTATGTTCAAACAAGAAAGATTGTTTACAGCTTTCATGGAAAAGACAAGGTCATCCATTGAACTTGCATTAATCCTGCACGAATAACTATCTTTCTTTCTCTCTCTCTCTCTCGCATTATATTGAGATCAATAGAAACCACAGACTCACCAGTACCTCGACACGAAAGACGCGACAAAGAAAAAGCATACTATCAACAAACAATCATGGAACCAGAAATCATTCTGGAGGGAGCTGTTGAGTTGACAAGGATATGCTCTTTAGTTTAAAATGAACAATAGGAAAACCTTGTATCCTATTGAGCGGTACGGAGAAAAGCAAGTGAAATATCATGACTAATTAGACACTCGGTTGGCGTCTGTCTGACATATCATTCTGTTTGATTACTATTTGTTGGATCAAATAAAGAAGCTCGACACGTTTGATGATCAGACGACAAAATCGAACTCAGCAGTCAGATTTCAACGTTTCATGCGTTGAAAACAGCAGTAGCCTGAAGCACAAAAAGATCGAGGTTATATAATCATCGACGTGCGCATGTATATAAATCTTCTATAGGAAAAAAGATGGGAGGAGGTCAGAGAACGCTCGATCGTACACAAAAAAAAGAAGAAGAAGAAGAAGAAGAAGAAAATGAGCAGTAACATTCATGCATGCACGAAGCCCGTGAGAGTAGGCACACACATACGCAATCAGAAGAAGAAAAACGAGAAGACAAGCCAAAAGGGAAGAAATTGATTTTTCTTTTTTCAAAAAAATGTTATTCAGTCATGTCGGTAATCGGATCTTAACTAGGAGAAGTTGGAAATATTACATCGAGATATATGTTGCAACTTTGACCTTTAAATCTAAATGAACATCATATTCTCGATTACATATGACGTTCGTTAGTTTCGATGTCAAGATGTCTTTTTGCTTGTGGTCAGTAAGGTGAAGAAGTTGGATGAATGAATGAATGAATGAGAAGATCGTGTAAATGACATCGAGATATGGGCGTGAACATCACATTATATTATCATTTGATCTATGAATGTATATCACATATATACACAGGTTTTCATTGCTGATCAAACGTTTCTTTTTCCTTTCTGCGTTCTCATGTTCACTACCTAACTAATTTCATGTGTACGAATGTATTGAACTCATCATTTACCACAATAATTAGGCGTGAAAGAGAAAAGATTTGATATTGGTCAACTATTTCTTACTCTTGAGATATATAAACTGGAGATTGTCATTTAAGAGGAGAAGAAAGATGATCTACCCATTTCATTGTTCGATCAATACAATACGAGAACATGTCTTTGCTATATCGTTTAATTCGATTTCATTCTTGCTCGATGAAGTATATCAACGAAGAAGAGAATATGGGAGGTGACGATTAAGACGATTGAAAAAGAAAAGAACGAATGTCGATGTGTGAAAAGTAGAGGAGAAAAATGATGGCTAGACTCTTAAGTATTGAATAAGAGAGTCAAAGTTGTGTTGGTGGTGCCCACTCGAATGACCCCAAGAGCTACTCACTCTAATGGACGACCACCTCCTATCCATCAACACATACGTCTAGTGTTTCCTGTTCTTTCGTGTAGCACGAGAATAAGTCGACATAATGGTCAACTTAATGAAAGAGAAGTTCGCATGTTCTGTCTTTCACCTGTATAGGTTATTCAGACAAACTAACGAATGAGAAGAGGATTAGTGAGTCGATTGAAAATGATCTAACTATTGTGCGTGTTGATATTAAGGGAATTACTTGCTGATTGAAATGAATAAGAAAGTAAAAGATGAAATGCTGACATAAATCAACTCGTTGTGTCTTTCATCTGACAATTGACGATGAACGAAAAGGGAAAAAACTGAATTTTCATTTAATCCTTTGTTTTATGTATTGAAGTACTTGAACATACTTTTCCTCCTTCTCTTCCTCTCTCTTATGTCCCATCAAAAGTGATGACAACTTATATGACTAAGAAGAATCACTTAATTTTCAAGTAGAAGATTTGAAACTTCATATTCTTATGTCGTAATTGAATCTAAACTAAAATAATTGAACCAATCAATTCTGTACGAAGAAGATTCATTCATCCAAGCTCGTAATTCTTTCGATGAAGACGATTGAACAGAAAACTATGATTGTATCTTTGTTCAACAGTTGCTTTCTTTTATGTATTCTCTCTTGGATTTCATTCAGCTAAATCGAACAATGACTAATGATACCAAGGGATTTCGGGCGTCGATTATCAGCACCGATTGTGTTTCTTTCTCTGATGATAAAGATAAATTTTCATCAAAGTCATGAACAACTGACCGTTGCATCAACTGCCATTAGCAATGCGTACATACAGTTTCTAGTTTTTTTTTTAATAATGTCGATGAATGTGTTCAATAGCTTGTGGGCATGTTACTTAAAATGAACGTCTAATTTCCTGTATGTCTACTATATGATTTATTTTTTACGTAACGATCATCTGAATGTATCTTCGATCGATTAGGGGAGAGAGATAATTGCATTGAAGGATGAAGTTAGTTGTTCGTTAACATGATTATTCGATTTGGATTCTTGCTACGAAGATAAACTATAAAGTAAACAGAGAATAGTAGTAATAGTAATTGCTATTGACGTTGATGATCAGCTGACTTGATTGCACTCTACTTCGACTTGTTGAAAGGTTTGTTGCTTGATTGGACTATGAATAGACAAAGAAAATAATCAAATCGGTTGATGTGTGAAGTATTGACACAAGTTATTATTTCTTGGACAAGGAAAGGCAAACCGAAGAGACTTGAGAGGAATATCCATCACGAGCTCGAGGCAAGGATTAGATGTCATCCATTTGATAAGGTGATGTTTCAAATTCCTGAGAAAGGAAAGGATTTAGATTTACTCTTCGACGTGCTTTTTGCTGACGTTATATAATCACGAAATGATAAGATAAGCTTTATGCTCGAATGCCTTTCTCGTCATAAACTCTGCATATTGAATTGAATGTTTATTTAAAAGTAGATGAATGTTCGATATCAATCATAAGGACAATATATTACAAGGTTGTTTTCTTTTTCGAACTAGTTAATGTCGTCCATATCTGATGATGATTCGACAACAGTTATATCAACATTATGATCGACATAGCGAGATGAACCATGACTTCGGCCAGTTGTCGATCGATTGGTTGCTTTCGACGGTTTCAATGGACGTTGTTGCACATCATCGATCTTCTCCAAAAGACTTGAATTGCGACGGCAAAGGAGACGAACATCGTCCGCATTGATTGTCGAGCGTTTGCCATGTCTGAATAGATGAAGATTCCGATCGTGATATGTCGAAATCAGCCATTTTTACTTAGCAAATGCATCGAGATCTTGACAGAATGTGGCGATTTGTTGAAAGGTAATATCACCTATTGCAGCCACAACTTGTTTGTCAACAGTCACATTGGACTGTGTTTGTAATTGTTCGCAAATTTTTCCGCATGCAGCGTGTAGTGCTGCTTTCAATCTCTGAATAGAAGAAAATTTTCGTTTTTAGATGTCTGCGAACAATTTCCGATGGGCTCCACCCACCAAAACCGGATCTTGCAAAAGTCGTTCATCATCCAAATCTGCCATAATATCTGAAACTATTCGAGATATTCGTCATCCTGCCTAGAGAAAAGACGGCTTCAGTTTTCATTTAATTTCTCTTTATCTGTCCAAATATGCAACTTGTTGTTTTTTTTAAATAAGTTATAATCGAAGAGAAAAAAACCAACAACATCAGACGACGAAGAAAAGAAGAGAAAATGATTGAAGAAACATGAATGTATCAACGATAATGCTCGCGCAAGAAAAGGAGACTGTATATATACTTTTAAAAAGTTCATAAACATACGTACGTTTTATCAATGAATAAAAAACAACCGTACATTACGGAAATGACAAGAGAGAGAGAGAGAGAGAGAGAGAGATAAAAGATTTCAATTAGAGATATATACATGGTAAAGACAGGTGACGAATTTCCAAGTATTTCTACATGAGTACTTTATCAATATCATCGCGTTGCTCTGGTCGATTGTTAACCGTGAAACCAAGTTGTTTACCGTCGATTTTTTGACCTTTCATCTTTTTTGCTTTTTTCTTCTGACCATTACTCGATGCGACTTGAAAACCTTCATCGCCGCCACTGCCACTATTATCATTCGATGACGTCGGCGCCATGGCTAATTCGTTCAAACGTTCATTGTCTAAATCAGGCTAGAAGAAGAAGAAAAAAGCGATGAGTTTGGATTTTCTGGCGAATATCGAATTAATAACCTCAGCTTTAGCCAATTGATTACGTTTAATTAGAAAATCATTAGCGAATTCTTTAGCTTTACTAACTGAGCCGATGTATGGTTGGACATAGTCCATAATGTCACCAGCTTTATCGATATCTTTCAAAAACTGTACAAGAGTTGGTACTAGAACAAGAAAGAGATCAGCCTTAGGAGAGTGTAGAATGAAATGTTCGTCTACCGTCGATATCTTTCAAGTTATCTTTGAATTGAGCTTGTGTCCATTTGGATAGGGCATCTTGCGCACGTGTTGCTGCGAATAGACGTTTGGCTTCCTGTTCGTTTTTCGTTAGGTCAGCATTCTTCGGGTTGACTTTGCCGGGGGTCGTTGCCATTGGTGACGTGGGCTTCAATTCAGTCCATGGAGTTCTAGGTTGAATTGAAATGAAAATGAATATAGATGTATTCATAGATACAATAGAAAAATGAAGGCAAAACACCAACCTTAGACTTCTGAATCTTCTCTTCATTCTGTTAGATCGACTTTCTAGAAACGATTTCGTCAGTTTAAATTAGCGAGTTATGTCTGATGAATGAGTATCGTGCTTTTCTTTTCATGTGAATTGTCATGATACGAATAAAGATCTTTGTATGATAATTAACTTGACGAAAGAAATGAAAGAAATTTTCTGTTAGTATTAGTAATCGTATGATATATTTAAATGCGATTTTATTTATACAAATCAATGAAGAGTTTATTTGTATTCAATATCTTGCATATTGAATAAAATCAATAGAAAAAACACATCCGTTTGTATTCATATATATATGTATAAGTTCAATATTCTACAGTATAGTTGATACATACGAAGATTTATTGCTCGATTTGTTCGATGGTGCTGATGAATGCTGATTATCCCAGGATAATGCTGATGACTGTTGAGAAGCATTTCCATGTTGAAAATTTCCACCCCAGACAGGTGTTGAAGTTGAGGAATGACCAGATGTGATATGATGTGACTGTTGTTGCCGTAAATCATTCTAACAGAAGATGAACTTCAGTGGCAAAATTACTATACATCAATCGTTCATACCTGTGCTTGTTGTCGTTGAATATCTTGAAGTGAAGGATTCGATATACTATTTGTTCCATTCCATGGTGTCGATGGCTGCTGATTAGTAACTGATCGTGATTTGGGCTAGAAAAGAAGATAGAATTGCAATGATGTTAAGCAAACAACTAGATATGTAGAGATAATTAAGCATTAATGGATTAGACATATGACACATGCACTAGTCACAGCACAACATACATGAATATTTAAAAGGGAAAGTACCGCATTTGTTGCCTGTTGGTTATACAATGCTACAGATGATGATGATGATGATGATTCAGCTAATGGATTCTCATTGATATCATGATCAGACGTTATATGACTTGATGTCGATGGGACATTACTATTACCATTATTGCTGCCAGCAAATAATGTACGGGCCCATGAATTAGGTTTAGTTGTCGATGGCGGTGACGAAGAGGAGTTTGGAATAGGTAAAATCTGAGATTTAGTCTAATCAAAGAGAAACTAATTAGGAAAATGACACACTCAACCGGTAAGATCCACTATGCCTACATCCACCCTCCTCATACACTCTGCTCTACTGTCAAAACTATTCATTTCCATTTTTCTAGTTAGATTATATGTTTTTCACTTTGGAACGTACGTATTGTTGTGCGAAAACTGCCGCTTCCCGTGAACGGCGCTCCTGTTCTTGTTCTTGCTTTTGAATGTCCGCAAAACTTAATAACTGTGTCGAATCGCTCGTTTGTGATGGATGTCGTGCCCAGCTGGTTGTTTCAGTGACTTTATACACCGGTTGCTGCGGTTGCTGCGGTTGTTGCGGTTGTTCTCGGTAATATTGTTGATAGCGGCGAACATTTTCTGCTCTAAAATGCACAAGCGATTTTCCTCTAAAGTGACAAATAATGATGATTAACTTACTGTTGTGCTTCGATTTTCGCTTGCTGTTCTTTTTGATATTGTTGACGTGCCAACATTTGCTCGTAATCTAATACTGATTGATTTTTGTTTTCCATGGATTTTGTCAATTGATCGAAATTGATTTGCCGATTGGTATTGGCTTCTTGGATTTTACGGCGTTCTTCTTCTTCTTCACGTTGTAGACGTACTTGTTCGTAGATTTTCATTCGTTCATATTCCATATCTCGCCTTCGTTGTTCTTCAAGTTTTTCCTGATGTTGCTGTTGTTTATCACGCGTTTGCATGGCTTGTGTTAAACGTGCCATGAGATCATTTGATGATTGTTGAGAAACAGGCAAATTTGAAGGAAAGAACGAGCCACTACCTGTTGCCGATGAACTTTGTCGAAATGAACGTTGCATGTCATCGAATAGAGTTGAATTTGATTGTTGAGAATTTGTTGACGATATGCTTCGTTGCACTTGTTGCTGATACATTGCTGCAGGATCGTTGACCAGATTGGAGAAAATAGAAGACGATGATTGGTGCTGTTGTTGTTGTTGTTGTTGGGGTTGTTGAGAATTAAAATAAGCTTGTAATTGAGATGAGATGCTTGAAGGAGATGACATTGGTTTTCGATCATTGGCTGGCAATGGCATCGAAGTTTGTCTGAAAACAAATATACAAATGTCTCTCGTTCGTTTGCTCTTTCTGTACAAATTACCGGTTAAATAACATTGATTGTTGAACATTTTGTCTTGACTGTTGTTGTTGCATTAGGAAATCTTCGAGATAAGCATTGTTCGAAGTTGATGAGGATGATGTTGAAAACGCCATCGAGTTGAACTTTTGTGACTCGGGTATGACTGGTTGTTGTTTTTGTACAGGTGTTATTGGCAATGATGGAATATCGGTACGAAAAGGCGATCGACCTATTTCATTTGTCAATTGTTGAATAGTCGAAAAGTGAACTTCACCCAAACGTTTCACAGGTAAAACAGTAGTAAAATAGCCGGCCGTATACCATCGTTCCATATCAGCTGATGAGAAAGGGCCTTGCACTATATTTTGCGGATCTTTATAAAACCATTGTTTATCATCGATAATCACGGGTGCACGTGCTTGTGGAATGATTGAAGCCGTTGGTTCCATGGAAATAAGGCGAGATTTCGAATGAGCAGAAACGGGAGGTGAATATTCATGATCCTAGAAGATAGAGTAGCGTGAATGAAGCAAGAAAGTAAGTTTATTATCTACTTCTGCAAGAGTTGCTTCTACCACAGTTGTTGCCAAGTCACTATGATCTAAATCATCATCCCATGAGGGAATAGATTGTTGTACCGGGGGTGTGGGTTTAGTCACTGCATATTATTAAACAAGAACGATTATAGACATCATTGAATGAAACACAAATTTGAGCTCACCAGTAGGTTCGGAAGCAGCCGGAACATTAACGACGGCTGTATCGGTTTGTGGTTTTGATTTTGATTTTTCAGGTTTTGTACCGTCCTCTTGTTGTGTTGGTGTCTGTAATCGCAGAGGATTGAAATAGAGAAGATGAGAGAACAACATGAACGAGAATACGTACAGGATTATTTGCTTGGACAGCTGGTTCATTAGATGTTATTTGGGATTCTGTTCTATGCTGTTCACTACTACTATTTTGTCGAGCGGCTGATGATCTAGTGAATGTTCCATCCTGTTCGAATGTTGCATTACTCAGTTGATTATCGTCTTCGTCGTCATTGTTATCATCCATCCACTCCGGCATACCTAAACGAAGTAGAGATAGGCATTTGAATCGATGAAATTGCCACCTACGATCACGTTTCACAGGAGGACGACGTGAACCGAAATCGCGGTCTGATGTCGATGAGTTCGTTCGCCATCCACCGTTGCGTTGTTGATTGGATTCATAACTATTTGATGGGCCTGAATATTCAAAGTTAGACATCTTATAAGTGCGAACGACATTTCAGCTCACCAGGTCGATCATCGGAAACACTCCATTTCTCACTGGATTTCGTTCTTTGTTCCATTGAACTAGTGCTGCCACCGCGTCTTGTTTGTCCGCTGCGCGATGTCCACGAAGTTGACCCGTTTGCCGTTGTCGGTGAATCTTCACTCTGTTCATTGTCATCCTCATCACCTCGGGATCGACGCCAACCATCGGATGACTGTCGCGAACCGCTGGCGCCACCGCGGCGGAAAGTATGAGATTGATCACTAGGCAAATTCAAAGAAAACAAGCAATGAATTGTTTCGTTCGTCAATCAACATTACTTACCGATCATCAAAAGATCGTACACGATTTCCAAACGAACCGCCTCGTGAATTATAATTACTACGTGACCACGAAGTTGACGATGTTGATGTTTCTTCATTAGTATTACCATTCTCACCACTATCATCTGAATTATTATTATTGCTATTGCCACGATTCGGTCCGTACGTGTTGTCGCGTCCGCCTCGACTGCGCGGACCACCACGTCCATTTGACATTGAACTACCGCCACGACTACTTCGTGAATCCTGTTGCGATTGTTGACTGTTGCTCCCAGCACGACCTGCGCCACCGGGTGTTCGGCCTGATATGTAACTTGATAAAGCATTCATTTTCATCTAAAGGAAACCGAGTTTTAAATCCTGTCATCAAACTTGTCAGTTTTCTTACAGTTTCATCTGCTGTTGGTGGAGTTAAAGCCAACGGTTCTAGGATATTTGCTCGAAAAACGTTCTCCACATCTTTTAAATTGTCCAAAATCTCGTTTTGCGTCGCATCGGCCAAACGGTCAGCAACATTCACACGTAATGCCAAGATTTCATCTTTCGAATAACGATATTTTGTTGCTGAAAACTTGAAAATATTTCCGCTTGTACTGCCCCCCGATGTTGGAATCGACGTCGCCGAGTCAGGCGTTGATAATGCTCGAAGCCTAGTCGATCGAATTCAAAACAGAATAGAGAAATCTGTGAAAGAAAACTCGTTAACAAACCATTCAGGTCCAAAATTCAATGGTTGTGAAGTATGCTGAGCAACAGTTGTTGATGTCATTTTTTTCCGTTTGAAGTTAAAAACAAAACAAAGTATTTAATTTTTATCGATCGTCGTAAAAAGGATATCTTAAATAGAAAATAAACAAATCAACAAAACGAGATCCAGCTGATTTTCTCTGTTTTTTTTCCGTCACGACACGGCCTTTTCTTTCGGAGAAAAACAAAAGTTGCTTTTTTCTAAATCAAATTTATTTGAAATTGATTCATAAGTAAAACATTTTTCGTCGAGGTTTGTCCTTTGTTTGACTTGACACTTATTATATATTTATCATTTAAGAAAAAGAAAAATCTATTAAGATTCCAGAGTTTATTAATAATATTCAGAAAAAAAAACAACAACGGGTTTTTTTTCGTCGAATAGAAATCAACGAACAAAGAAACAGAAAAAATACATATGCAGATAAGTAACACAGCGTTTGCCGATAAAAGAGGTCGCCAGTTTACAGCTCGTTTCTTCGTTGACAACTTAATTCATTCCAAAAACATATTTCGAAAAGCATCTGTTGATCGCACCCACAGCTTCCTCTGATTTTCGAACTTCGCCGTGAAGCTTTGTCCCGGAATAGCACGACCAACTGTGTCTTCGTCTTATAGAATGACTTGGTAAGTCAAGTGCGTTGTGAAATAAAATCATAAATCATTTATTGCGTCGATTGATTTATTTTAGGAGATTCGACGTATAGTCTATCATACAATTAATCTAAATTTATAATTGACGGTAATAGAACAGAGTGAATATCCAAAAATGTATTTCTTACAATCGATGTATTCATTAGATATGTAAATCGATAAAATTGTTTCCTATTCAAATGACATGATTGTTTTGGATAATATCTCCTGAGAATTGTCTTCATTGCCTTAGGGTCTATCATCATCATTGTGTGACAAAAGGTAATGTCTTGAAGTATTTTGCCTGATAAGAAATCAATTGTATAGTCGAAATCAATTATCATCTTTGTATGGTGTGATGATGATGAAGTAATCAGCACACATCAGTCCATTCGAGCAGAAAATTAATTATGTTATACGGGGGTAGGGAAAAAGGTGAATCTTCATCTAAACAATTGACATAGCGTGACGGTAATTGAAGTAATAATATTTGAGTTTTTGTTGCCTCTCGTTCTCTTTCTTCGTTACCGGCTCGGTCTCTTACGTTTCTATTAATCTCGTCGCGTGCGTCTAACTGCTTGCAATACACAAAATTGATCGTCATTATATTCAAAATGAATTAATAGAGACGAGAAAGAAAGACTAAGTAGGGGAAGGCAATGATAACGATGTCTGTCAGCAATTATCTGACAATGTCGGCTTACTTTTTTCTGCATACAAAAGAACTATAAACTAACATATCTATACATCGAGCACAAAATTGAAGTACTTAACCAATTCATTGAATCAAATTTATATATATATATATGCATATATAGAAAAAAGAAAACAAATGTTAGCAGCACAAAAAGGAAATTCTCTCTGAATACACATAATTTGAAGAAAAAAACAAAGAAATGTCAGGTTCTTATACACCTTGCGGCCATGCAAGGTGATTTTCCGTGTTATTTGTTGTGCCAATGATTGCATTCATGTATTCTTTGGCTTTGATACGTAAGTGAGCAATTGAACTGTTATTATTATTTGTTTCATTTAAAATTTCATTCGCATCTGAAAACGAACCGTACGGAGGATGATGAAGCGGTGGAGTTGGATAGTTTGACGACGAATAAAGTGATGAGACGTTACAATTCGCGGGGAAAAATGGAATATTACTGGCATTGTTCGATCCATTCGATGATGTGAATGGATTAACAAGCCACGGATCGATGGGTAATGATGATGAACATGAGGGTGATGAGGCAGACGCGTTCGGATTCGTCTTCGTCGTGGCTGGAAAACTCGACATCGGAAAATCCGGATTGATTTTTAATGTATTCGCCTCAGCTTTTTCTTGTCGACGCCATTTAGCGCGACGGTTTTGAAACCTGATTTTGAAAACAATTATAATCCTCTACTCGCAGAAATCATGTATGACTTACCAAACTTGTACTCGAACTTCAGGTAGGCTAATTTTACCTGCTAATTCCTCCCGGTTGTATACATCAGGATAATCTAAAGAGCATTAGTTGATTACATGCATTTCTCCTTAAATATAGCTTACGAGATTTTTCAAAAGCACGCTCTAATTCATGCAATTGAAATGTTGTAAATGTTGTCCGATTTCGTCGATGTTTCTTCTTCGAACTATGTTGACTATTTGTTAAACAGTGATCAAGACTGTCATTATCATCATCAAGATCATCATCCGAATTGCCATTACTTTTACTATTACTCAGTGCATCGGTTTCATCACTAACGCGACGAACTGCCTTCGCTATTCAATACACAAAATAAATCAAACTCAAACTTTCATTTCGACTTTTTCACTTACCATCTGGATAGGGTCCATCGGAATGTCGTTTTTTGCTTGTGTGATGCATTGGCATTGCCGAAGGGAAAAATTGTACCGCAAATGGATGTTGCTGATGAAAGTTCTCTCCGTTTTTGATACCCAGTATTGCCTCAATGGAATGAACTCTTCTCAGATTATTCGGATCTGATAGATCATCACTTGTTGTTACCGCCGAGTTTGCTTCGCTCTTCATAGTCTAACGTCTGATTCCTTCTTCAGGTCCGTGACTGTGTTGTTTTTTTAATTTATTTAATGAATAATCTAATAATGATTGTGCTGAATAGGTTAGTAATGTAATGATGAAAAGAGAGAAAGAGAGACGAAGGAAGAAAAAGAGCAGAACATTAATCAAAATTGTTACTCTTCTCTTTTTCTTTTCTTTTTTTCTCATTGCTTTTTTCTATTCGTCCAAAAAGCAATAACAGGACGAATGGCAAAGACGGATGTAATTATGAACTCGTCTAACCAATGAAGATGAGGCGGGCCAATTTCTACTATCAACAAATTCGATTGACATATATTGCAGAAGAAATAAACTCGCCAAGATGAAACTTTCTTTTTCTAATTATATTTTGTCATGCTCTTTCTAATTGTTTTATACATATAACATAGAAGAACATTCAATTTAGCTCGGTACATGGAAATATTTATCATTATTAAACAAATTTCAATTACAGATATAATGAATATGTTTGTGTTTATTCTAATACATAATTAACTAGCGTGACATTTCTATTTATGGTTCGAAACTCGGCTTTTTCTCTCGGTCGATGTTAAAGAAGCTTTGCTTGGCAGACTGATGGCAGGGATAATGCATCATCACGATTTGATTGTTTAGGTTTTAGAGTTGATTCGATTAAGGTGCTTGAACGCTGATTGAATGAGTGATTCTTTTTTTTTCTCGATGTGTTATATCCTATTTGCTGAATTTTAATTAGCGGTTTCTGTAACGACAATGCAGAACAGTTCACTTCTTTTCCTCTTACTCAATTGCCTGCTGTGAAAAGTCAATTAGCTCTAACGAGTCTTCGAAATAAATTCGTGTTCTTTCATCGACCGGGAAAGGAGAAGTTCAATGACATGATGTCGAAAGAATCTTGTCTTTGACAATTAACGTCATCATTAGCTGAAGTTCATATCAAAGCTTTTCTCACCTGATTGTATTCTATCTGGAGTGTTAATCATGACATTGACAACAAAAGATGAGAAGAGAGTTTCATCGACATGCAAGAGAAGATGAATTCCTTTGCTCTCTCTCTCTCTCTCCATTTTTTTGCCGAAAAATTCTTTTTAATTCAATGAAAAAAAGAAATGAG
This sequence comes from Adineta ricciae, assembly GCA_905250025.1. Lineage (NCBI taxonomy): Eukaryota > Metazoa > Rotifera > Eurotatoria > Adinetida > Adinetidae > Adineta > Adineta ricciae. Next base: position 10,427 of record CAJNOJ010000385.1, on the reverse strand, counting down.
CGTAAAGTTCATCGAATGATTAATTAGGCCGTTACTATTACTGTCAAGACTAATTTCCTGACATGATGTGTGATTTTATATCTTAGTTAATGTAAAGAAGATTAAATTCACTAGTCTAATTGAATCTTCACTTTCTTCTTAATTTGCTAACAAAATTAACAATTTCAAATCTTTATGATTAATGTGTGACCTGTCCATTTGCTCTCATAATGAACATCCATATGGTTGAATGTGTTAGCGGTAATTATCGTCAAATTGACATGTTGTCTTCGTATACTTATTTTCTTCTAATCATTGTCAAAGTGAAAAAAGCACAGAAGAATGAGATCAGATGATCTGCATGGTCTTTTTATCGAATGATGTCATTAAAGATGGTGACGATGTGCGAATAGCTTTTTCTCTGTTGGCGTTTGAAAAATCAAAAGATCGGTGAGATTGAATGTTTGATTAAGAGAAGAAGCAAAAGTGTCTTGTATGATTAATCGTCATTTTCGAGCGAAAAGATCAATCACATAAGTCAATTCGTGGTCAGTAGTGTCTGACGATGTTGTTTATGAATTGGTGGAATGGTGAGATGATTTGATGGATCCGGTAGAGTCGACGAGCTGGTTTGGTTGGGATCAGAATCGGTTTTACGAATATGTAGATTAGATAACATGTGACCAGGTGAGGAATGACCGATTTTGTGATGTCCGTTGGTCGAACGTTGATGGTTTATAATCGGAAGAGGAGTTCGTTGACAAACAGGTACAAAAGATCGACGAAACGAAGGAGATAAATGTAGTTCAAACAAACGTAACATTTGTTCGGATTGCTGACTACCGTTTGTTGCAGGTGGGTGCTCAGATGAGACAATCGACGGAAGACTCGGAATCGACGATTTTCGTGCGTGTGGTTGAGGAAGGGATTCAACTAACGAAGACAAAGTTTAAAGAAATGTGCAGATTTTAAAAGAAAGATATTTACGTGCTTGATTCGATTTTCGATTCGGCATACTTTTTCGGTACGCTCGCAATGCTATAACTGTTTTCCAATCATCCATACTTTTGGCTGCACCGATCCGTGTCTCAATCATCGAGTAATACTCAGATAAAACCGATGTCGACGGTGATACTTTCGCTATTTGTGCTTGTTGGGACGGTAATTCTCTTGCCATGTATATTGTCGCTGGACATGCTTGATTCAAAAACTGATGTATGTCTTCATAGCCTAATTTCATTGCTAAGTCTTCTGGTGTATTGTCGTACGCATCTTTAATGTCGAATCTCAATCGATAGCGTAATAGATAATTAACAATTGCATGAACAAGAACTTCGTTTCCGTGTTCAACAGCGTAATGTAAAGAACACGAACCCGATTGGTCTCGGACAAGTAGATCAATGTCGCCCGGATATGAGTTCAGTAGAAACAGGGCTTCCTTTGTACAATTTAAATTCGTCGCCCAGTTGAAGAGGTTTTTTCCATAGGAATCGAGTGAGTGAATATCGAGGTTGTGCTGTTTGATTAAGTATTTGAATATTTGAAAACGTTTTTGTATTAATGAAAGATCCTGTTTTTGCCGTTGTTGTTGAAGGATGTAAACGAGAAGATTTTGTTGAAATTTGTTTTTCACATAGATATTGTGTTCGTATTTGATCAGCGAGATGATTTGACTTAACTTACCTTGTTGAATCGCTTCGAGAAGATGTTCAACAGATTTATGTTTCATTTGCTTGTTTAGCGAAGAAAATATGCGCGACAATCAAGAGAGTTTATGTTTTTATAAACATGACATTCGACAACAAGGTATGGAATGAGAATCACTAGAGAAAAAGAAAAACTGTCTTCAAGTGTTGTTGGAATAATGCCAAGAAGTTGATTAGATGGTTGTAATGAGATTTTTTTAATGTTTCTGTGTATAGATCTGTCAAGAAAAGAAAATAAGCTTGTTAGAATACTTCGATATGTAAATCAGTAAAATTATATTCAGGTCGTTGTTGTTATTGTGACAAAAAAAGAATGAACTTTGTCATAAGATAGAAGGAGAAAACGGCTCGCCCAAGTGATTGAGATTGAATTTGTTTGTTCTATGTTGCCAAACAGAGTTTCTTTGTTTTTTTTGGGAATGTTTAAAGAAGGATAGTTAACGATACACATTTACATATTTGTTAAACGACATCGATTTTTCTGACGAGTGTTTGTTTTCATTTTTCATCATTGTGATGATTTTATCGGATGAAGTGTTCTTTGAATTGGTGGAATGATCGACGCGAACGTGTAGTGCAAACTCTCAACTGTACATGTGACACTTGAGTCAGATCACATATGTTGAGCTGAGCAGTGTGTTTTTTTTGATCTAGCACAATATTGTATTGTTGAGACCGAAAGTGTGACAATGACATCTATCGTGACAAGTTTGAATCGTTTAATTCTTTTTTCGAGCTTCCTTGAAGTAAATAAATGTTTGAACTTGTATTTTAAGCGTTCGATGATATTTTGTGAGAAATTTATGGCAATTTCTCTATTGAGTCTGTTTCCATAGTAACAAATGCATTCGATGGTTTTGATGACTCACCACTGAATTTATTCTTTGTCCAAGCTTAGAAAATTAAAGAGAGTTTTACTTATCAGCCGATGTAAATGCCTCAACAGGATCGTCTTCTTCTAGTTGTTTCAATTCTCGAAGGTAATTCTTCTTCACCAATCGCCACGAACTTTCCAAACCTAACATTTTTCAGGTCGACACTTTCCAAATCAATCATCATGTCAATTGACCGTCGATGCTAAATTCGATGGCGAGATTCTCATCACTGATCCTGTAGAATTCTCCTCAACGCCGGATATCAATCAGGAATTAGCATGGGAACTTGATAAGAAAACCTTTCAGCAGCATAAATTACAACGAAGTGTGATCAAATGCAATGCTTATGTAACCGCAACATCGGGGTCTCGGGAAAACATTGGTTACTTTATGATTGACATTCGACCGCTGACTACCACTCGAGTAATGCATCTGTCGTTCATAATTTTGTGTTTGAGTGTGATATATGCTCCTTTTCAGACGATTCGTTGGTGTCGTTTATTGCAAACAAAATTTGGTAAATTAAAGCCAGAGCTTAGTATCTGTGCTTACATTGAAGATGATCAAACATCCAAGAGCGCATCAACGGCATCGAAAACGAGTAAAATCGAAGACATTTTTTCATTATATTTCGTATGAAAAGCGCTTCTTTCTCGCTAGGTAAAATAGTAACGAATACCAGTACGGGATCATCACGTTCCAAACAATTTCAACCAGTTCTTCTTGTTGACAAAGGATACTATCAACTAGGTGCTGATATTCCTGCCGCAGAAATCTTTTCCTTGTCGATTACAACTTTCTCAGCTAAAAATCTTATTCACGTAATTCTATTTTTTCTCTTCTTACAATCTTACATTATTTGATCGATTTTAGTTGATTCCATCGGATACAAATCTCAACAAACAAGACGAATACTTTTTCTTCTACACCCTCTTCGGAAACGGTGTGCTGACACAAAAGTTTCAAGATTTAGTTCAGCCAGACTTTCCTCCTGAACGCTCGAGCGTTCGCATACGTTCAACGATTCAATCACTTCGAGCATATTTCGAGCGATTCCATTCCATTGACTTTCGTCTATGTTCAGGAGACAACATCGTGGGTCAAACGCAAATTCCTCTGCATAAAGTTATGAAACCATTGCAACAAAGTGCCAGCATGGAGAAAACTTTTGATATATTAACAGAAGTTTTCTATCTTCGTCTAAGTCCACCACCTGGTATTGAAATAAGCCTAGCGAACCTTGACGACGAAGATTCACAGCCGACAGTTAAAATTGAAGTTAAATTAGTGCGTGAAACGTCTACTAATGAACAAAATATCGATAATCCCAAGCAGAGTCGGATGCGATCGAACAGTATGAATAACCACAATTCAAGTGCTACAACTATAGAAAACGAAAATAGGTAAAGAAAGATCTTTCACCTCTTCATAGTTCAACGAGTTCTTTCCAGATCCAATACTCAACCACGCATACAACAACTATCTATAAACAACCATGCAACAAACGATGATCGTCTTCCATCACCTGTTTTCGATCATTCGAATAACAATCACCATCTTACTCATCATTATTGTCTATCTATAGATCTGAAATCTCTTCGTAATCTACGTTTATCCCATTCTGCGTATTTATATTGCCGCTATGTGTATCCATTTCTGGGCACATCAACACCGATCTTGACCCATCCACCTCTACACATTCCTTATACATCATCAGCGCCACCGAACGAACATTTATTGCCGCATGGTCTATGTATATTCAATTTTGCGGTCAATTCCGAACAGTTACAAACACACTTCCATCGCGAACCGTTAACAATCGAAGTTTACTGTCGAGACAACGAACGTAGCGAACGTAAAGATCAGCTATTTGGTATTGTTCGACTTCAATTAGATCATGTCTTACAAATGGAAAAACAACGTTGTTCATCAACGACGAATGGAATTCTCGGATGGAGACAAACATGGACTCAAGCATTGCCACTGATCGGAACAAATACAGAGTAAGAAATGTTCGATGGTCACAGCGAAATTCTATTAAAATATTTCAGAAAATGCGGAGAATTGTTAGCTACAGTAGTAATAGAGGATTTTGGTGCATTGCAACTCAATTCGACAACTACACCTCGGCCTCAATCCGTGCCTCCGGTATGATTTGCGTTTAATTGTAAACATATATCTATTCTGTTGGATGTTTCAAAGCAGCAACTTGGTCTTGATCATGTTTTTCAACGTCCGAATGACGATGCACAATTGCAAGCAGCATATGAATTACAATTATGGAAAGAGAGCAAAGAACTTGAATTTGAAAAACATGTTTGTGTTTAATACTTACAAACATTTTGAAATTTATTCTTGAATTTTCGGATTAGTTACGTGAGGTTGAAGCAAAGAAACTGTACGAGTTGATGGAAGCGTTCAAAGAAAAAGATCGCGAACGAGAATCGTTATTACAAAAAAAGGTATGGGAAACTTCAATCTCATTCCATAGATTCGTAGTTTCGGTTGCTTTCTAGATGAAGGAATACGGAGAATTGGAAAAGCAAATGAAAAAAGCTTTAGCAGATATCGAAAAGCGTGAAAAACAAATGAGCATCAACGAACAAGAAGTAGAATCCTTTCTATCCCTGTGCTTTCGTTAATCTTCTCATTTTCAGCTTCAACGCATGCAAGTCGATCTCAAACGCGAATACGACAGTAAACACATTGAAATACGTGAAGCGTCCAAACGCTTACAAGAACAATCCGAACATACAATTACTCTAGAAAAGTAAGTACAAAATCCTCTTTGATCTTCATCTAAGAATAACGTATCCTTTTTCCGTGTTCAAAAATACCTTCTTTCATCATCATCATCACTGTCCGCCTAACAAAAACATATCCTGTTGTTTTAGAAGCAAGAATCAAGCACTCGATGATGAGATCATTCGTTTAAAACGTTCCGTAGCCGAGTGGGAGAAACGCTATCGCGACAAAGAACAGGAACTTTTTACTTACAAAGAAAAGCAACGCAGCGCACCTGAAGTTAAACTTCAAGCTGAAATCAATATGCTGATGCTGGAAAAAGTAAAGAAAATCTTTGGATGAATTTCGAATTAGTTGATTGAATTTTCTTTAGAACGAACTGCAACGCAAATTAGATGCGTCGTTAGCATCAGGCGAACGTTATAAACAACAATGGGTGAAAGCTTTGAAAGGATATCAACGTTTGAAACAACGAGAGGACGATCTATCGAAAGTTGCGCTACAAAAACAAATGCAAGAGGTCGAACACATGCGATTACGGTAAACTTTCGAAGAAAATCAGCATCAAACCTTTTTGACAATCTCGTTGCTTGTAGATACTTAGCTGCAGAAGAAAATGAAATTATGAAAAATGACCATAAACAATTAGAAGGCATCAAAAACGAATTGAATAAGTAAGAAGCAAACAATCGATGATGAATAAAAGCTGAACACTGCTTTCTAGATTGAAAGAAGTCTCTTCAACACCGACAATTCTTGGTCACGGTTTGCAAACAATGTCAACACTCTCCGACGACACTGAACAATACGAGCAGGTCGATCAACAACTAGGCGTTTTAATTGAACATCGCGATACTCTATTGCAAACAGGTACTTATACACATAGTGATGCCTTAATTCAAGAACTCGAACGACGAANAGTTGATAGTTTTGATTTTCGATCTAGGTGACAGATTCATTGAACATCATCATTATATCGAAATTTGTCTCTATTAATATGTGTGAGTTGCACACGTCAGTACACTTGCTGGCTATTTTGAAGAGTTCAATATGTTCACTTGCGTCATCGACATCAAAAGAAGAAATGTATGTTATGATTTCTTCTTTTGATCAAATAGAAATTTGATTACATGAGGATTCAATATCAGTATCGATGTAACTGAATATCTTCTCGCGTGTTATCTGATAACCGTGACAATAGTTGCCATTTCTACTACGGAAAGTGCTCACTGCTAATTTGAGTATGGAAGTACTCATCGGAAACCACACTTAATCACTCTAGTTTTTCCTCGACTGCGGACTTAACTAGTAGAAAACGTTATTTTTTGTTCTTTCGTAAACGGGAGCGGTCTATGGTTGATTATTGACTCGATAAAAGCTTAAAAATCATGCGGTAGTGCAGTTCAATACGTAGGCTTTTCAATGAAAAAATGTTTTTAGATTCTTATTATTCTTTACTCTACTATAACGGTCGTTTTAGCTTTTTTTTTCTTTCCTTCGTTTGAATCGTGTGGCTTAGATATCTAGGCGTTTATGTGATGGCTCGTTAGACGTTTTCTATGAATGCGTGCGTATATAGCATGTTGAAAAAAAATTGAAAAAAAAAGGAGAAGAACAGGAAATCGTTCTTTTTCCTCTCTCTCTCTCTCTCTCTCTCTCTCATAACTACGAGTAATATAAGGATGATGATGAGCTTCTAGTTCTTTAATCGACGTTTCATCTTCGTGTTATACTGGTTGTTATTGTTATTATTATCATGAGAGATCGGTATTAGAGAGCCGTTAGTCACGCTGTCTAGTGCCTGTTGATCTCTCATTATAGTGCAATGAAGTTATTTCGTGTTAAAGTAAGTTTTCTAAATATAGACATGGAACGTCAGATGGGACATGTATACATTAATACAAAAACCAAATTGGAGACATGTGGGACATACGATTCGTTTTTTAATTATAGAAACAGTCTCGGACTAAGTCGGAAAATGACCTTTCCAAACGAGATAGCACTGATCAAGACGAAAATGTAAGTAGCAATTGCGGCTCTCATTCATTACGATTATCATCATTCGAAAGAGGATTTCTTTTTTTTCCCATGAACATAAGAAGATCCGTAGGAAATCAAACACTAGCATTTATCTAATTACTCCTTCTTCTTCTTCTTTTTTCGGGCAATCATCATAGTTTCTCTAGTTTTCTTCTTCTTTTTTCATTGTCGATTTATCTTGTCTTTCAATGGCATAGTTAACAGAAGACATATTCTTGTTGTCGGCTATAATTTACGCGAATACATGTTGCTCATCTTTTTGTTCTTCTTTCTCCTTCGTCATCATCACTATCTTCTCCTTCTCCTTCTTCGTCTTCTTCTTCTTCTTCTCTTCCAACTTGCATCAACACAGACACCGGGAAATAATTCTTCTTCATATCCCTTCGTTTTCTTGCCATAAAAAAAAGAAATATGATTTTTTAATACATCGAGTGTTTCTGTTTTATATTGTTTATCATACGAGCGCTGTGCGTTATCAATATACATGGATAGATGAGGACATTTGTTGTTGTTGAATAGCAGTGACAAATGGATAAACGTACATCAGAAAGACGTATTTCTCTTTCATATAGTTATTATATTGTGCTTTGTTTCTGTTATCGAAAGATCTCTCTTATACTCAAATGGAGACAAGATCGTACGTAAGACAGTCGATTAGTCAAACACAATTCAATTGTCGAGGTGTATTTCTTGTCAAAAAAGAAAGAATCTTTTTTTCTCGCTCTTCTTTTTTCTGATCTATCTACCGTTGAAGTGAGTACAAAGAAAACCCGAGACATGAATATGATGGAGACCATAAAAGTTGGCTTCCTGTTCCATTCGTCTACACATTCCTTTTTTTTTTTCATCCGCAGTGTTATACGAGACTAACGCATGCCTTCACGTGCTATGTGCTTATCTAATTTTACGATATAGTGATTCGCTTGTTTTCTTAGTGACTCGAGAACGAATGAGCGACAAATCATCGTTCAATAATAATAGGAAAGCAAAAACTCTCCGATGTTCACTCATTCTTTCATCGTCGTTCTTATGACAAAACAAATCGTTCACACAACGAATGCAATGTGTAAGAGTAACAAAAGCCGGCGCTCCACAAGAAAAGCAGTGAGGCGCTGAGAGAGAAAAATAGAGCAGACGACACTCTAACATCATCATCATCCTCATCATCATCATCATATTTTGCGCTTTTCTTCCTTCTTTCTTTTTTTCTTTGTGTTGCGGTTTTTCTTTTTTTCTGCGACATGTTCGACGGACGTTAATATTAATAACCTTCAAGTTGCCATCTACATTTTTTTGAATAAGTGTAGCTTACAATCAAAAGAACAACAACAACAACAACAACAATGACGCCGACAATAATCGTAATGACGATATAGATTGTGCAAGTATGTGGTCTTTCAAACAAAAGACGACAACTGAAATCAAATTGTCTTAATTGCATTCGCAGTTTTTCTTCTTCCTTTATAGATATCATAAGGATTAATTGTTGTTATTTTACCATTTCTTTCTTCAGTACGGTTCGAGTTCGTATCATGACGAGTCCGATAGTTATGCTAAAGAGCAGATACTAGCATGACTAATACTATTAGTATAACTACAACTGACATCAGACGGCGCGACCGCCGATCTAATACGTACTCATCATCGCGCGACAGTGAATAGTAAATACGAAAATGTGCGTCCATCTGCACGTTTGAACGATGAATTTACCCTCTTTTACAATTACATGTACAAACATCGAAGCGCGAAAGGGAGAGAGTGAGAAAGAAAAACGAAGAGAAGAATTTTAAACGCTACACCTTGACGTCGCGTCGGGCAAGAAATGATTTAGATCAAATAAACTAACACCGGCAGACGAGACAAACTAAAAGCAAAGCGTGTAAAACAAAAAAAACGGACAGGGACAAGTAATTGATTATGCATACTAATGAAATGTGCTGATCACTGGTAACTTATGCTGATGGATGATCATTTCTGAATTCTATTCTATCAGCCGAACAGGTAGACATTTGATTTTCTTGTAGGAGATGACATACGACCATGTCTGTAAGACTGTGATCGATTATCGATAGACTGGATCTCGTTTACCATTTGTAGTCTTGTGGGAATGAGAGAAAAAAGGAAGAAAAACAATAATGAGAAGAAAAGAAGAAGAGAAAACGGATGTTGTTTGTCCCTATTGATGTAATGTCCTCGTTCGTAACAGCAAACATATGTACTTTACTTTAAGGTTTCCCTCTTTTGTTGCAGTGGATGATCCAGATAGTACAGCTGCAAAGAAGAAGAAAAAGAAAAAGTGTATATCGGACCTTTTCAAGAAGTTTTTCTGCACTCCCTCTATCTCTCTACTTAAGAGGATTGAAAGATTTCTTATCGTTGAAATAGATTCTTCCTCTTTTTCTTTTTTTTTACTTTGATTAAGTAAAGAAGAAAAAGTCCATTGTCGTTTTACACATGAATGGAATCTTGTCATTTCTTCTTCTTTACTTATAATTGAGGAATAAAAGAGAGTGAGGTAAATGTTAGACTTTTGTTAAGAGGATAATCTACTTCAATACGTTTTTTCTCTGTTGTTTTGAAAAACAATCGATGCGAGAGAAAATGTTTCTTTCCTGAAAAAACGAGGAAGATCAGGCGATTAAAACAAAGAAGAAAAGAGTAGAAATTTTCTTTTTCTCTTCTCTCTCTTTAGAAACCTCTTTCACCAACTCATTCATCACTCGCCATCAATCCCGTCGCCAACGAAAATCAAGAGAGAAATCTTCCGAAAACATCCTCTCATCACCATCGTCACCACCATCAATCGAACGATAAAGTTAATAATTCAAATAGTGTTATCTATCGTGACACATCTCGTCGTTACTCCAACACGATCTTCTCATCCATACGTTGTGGAGGCGGAGTCGAAGGACAACATCAAAGTCGAACATCCATCGCCGGTATACCATCGACAAGTAAAAGTTCTGAAAAACAACAAGCGCAACATCTGAGCCGTTCTGCTGATCGTCTCAACAGTAAATCCAGTCGGCGAGAATTACGTTATGAAGAACATAATGACTATATTCCTCCGCCATTACCACTT